>KV751383.1:122424-147572 GCA_001698575.1 Mola mola | reverse complement strand
TTTCCAAATCGCTTAAATAATTAATTTATTGTATTTATATTTTCAAAGCTATTTTTGCATTATTTGACACAAGAGTGAGTCAAACACAGCCAATGAATGACAGAATTACAAGGATGACAGGAAGAATGTAGCTCAGTCTAACTGCAAGGCTTGTTTCTAATGTGACTTAATACGATATAGCCTGGTTCTCAATTCTCAAGCGGGGGGGGAGAAAGAAGGCTTTCATTTCAAATGGAGGTCTAATCTTCAAAGAGGAGATGAGCACCCAGGGATTCCCTATCACTGCCTGTGACCTTTCCAGTCCGCATCAGTCCAGCAAAGGATAAATGTGCCATAGCAGGGAGGAGTGCTGGAAGAGCTCAGGAAGAATCAGAGAGAAGAAACCACTCTGAATGTTCAAATTAAGAGCAGTTCACTGTGAGAGGACTGCAGACTGAGAGCACGCAACTTGCTGATGGTTACTTATACTAGCGTGTCATTTCAAAGTTAATAAATCAAATTAAAATGTTGTACAATCCCTGCATTTTTACAGAACAAACATGACACAAAATATAATAAAAAAATATTTTAACAAAAATATTTACAAAAGGAAACCTTTGTTGTGAGTCACATATGGAAAGTGCGGCAGAGGGATAAAAATACAAGCAGGGAACTCTGTACATGAACAACACATTTCACTGCTCAGAATGTAATTGGAAAAATCAGGATTTAATGGTGGTTTATGTCAATGAAATTGATTCCATGAAGTTTTTCCAAACTCTAGAGGACACTTATCTACTGATCAATTAAAGATTTATGAGGATGATAACATTGTGACAATGATAAATATTTTCAACATATAACCCTAAAAACATGTCTATATATATGTACACGGCTCAATAAGTGAGGTGTCACTACAGCTTATTTGTTCTATTCCTACAGATGGACTGTCATTGATAGTGTATGTCAAACTATTCAGACACCCTTCACTAAATGCAGGATGTTCTCCCTTTACTGCATTCAAGCCTTTTACTCAAACAGAAGTAACCACACTTAATTCCAATATTTCTGATCATGGTAGCAGGCCTGAGTGTGTGTTTGTTGTTATAACATTCAGTGTAGTTGTATATTTAGGTCAATGTTTTTAATCACCTACCTGATTCACCTTTCATTCATTTCCAGATATTCTGCATTTTACAGTTAATCCCATTCAAAATTACTGTCATATTATGTGATCCAGTCCACGATTTACACCTCAAGGAAATCAAAATCCAGTAATGCTCAGGCTTAAATTACTACCTGGAGGTTGCATTTAAAGAGCCAGCATGTTACAATTCCCAACTTTAACTTCTGACTCTTGTTTATGGCATATGTCTAAAATATAATACTCCTGTATCCTTGAAATAAAGATGCTTTTTAAACAAAGGTCCAGAGGACCACACATTTCAATATTGCTAAAAGCAAATTTCAGCAGTGAAGTGTTAAGAATATTCACTGCAAATCATTAACATTGTTAAATACATCCACACCGACTGACCACAGCAGTTACATTTGCAGGAACACACGTCCTCATTTAGCTGATAAAAAATATCATCAATCACTAATGAGATGGTTTCACCCTTGTCAGCCTGTGGCCTGTGAGAATGTGTATGCATGTGTGTTATGCTAATGTTCAGTCCTATAAACAAGGAGTAGGTCTGGATATATACATATCTAATGGCATGAGAGTTTTGATGTGGAAATATGGCTGCAAGCAGCACTGAGAACAATAAACACTCTCTGACATTAAAGCAGTGGCATCATACAGAAAAAATACAACACTTCAAAAGATCAGAATATTGTATGCTCTGCCCATAACCCAGATAATGTGTCAATGTGCGCAGAATTAGTTGCCTCTAGTTGGGGCTGAACTGCCCTGGTGGCAGCTGAAGTAAGGCCTGATGCCGGTCATTCTAGCTAATTAACAGCAGGATGGTGATGGTAGTGAGTAAGGAAATATTTTCACCTCATGTTATGACCAAAGGGATTTGTCATACTTAAAAGAGAAATTTATTTTCAGTCTTTCAGGATCTAAACTTTTACAAAATACATCTATTTTCAAAATTTAAACCTGTATTGGTTTGGTCACTAGGACTGTTTATCTCAAAACTCACTATACAAACATTTATTTAATACAGTGTCTTTGATAATGTTTTGACTTGCCCATGTCCCAATTGCATTGTACATCCTTTTTGAGCTAAATGCTCCTAATATCCAAACTCCACTCTAGAGAAATTTCAAAAACAGATGCATTTTCTGAAAGTTTAGATTCTAAAAGATTGAAAAAAAAAATTGCTTACAGGATAATGGTCAAAAATATCAGAAATGTATCAACATTCTCTTTAAATCTACAAAGCATAATCGTCATCATCATGTCTGAAGCTTATGTTTACTCCATCATCCATTCCACCGTCTTTATATAACATTCATGTCTAAAAGGACATAGTACATATTTTCAACACAATTCTTTAGCCAGATTCTAGGATTTCTATTAGCTTCAACAATCCACTTATCAGTATCAAAAATACATAATTGGTTGAGTTTATTAAAAAGACAATGTTATCGAGGTCAATTGCAGGCAGCAAACAATTGCAATTTAACAGTTCAATGGATGACAGATTATTAAACAGATGTGTCTCTGCAGCCCGTCAGTCTGAATTTCTCAAAGTACAACCACATATCTGAGAGTGACTACAATGAAGATCTTGTGACACGGCACACAGTGCTGACCTGAAACCACACAGGCATGCACGCTTCAACCCACACACACACAAATGCAGCATTATGCACACAAGGTCATGAAAACCAGTTCCATCCAGACAGCAGTCAACTATGGCAGAGTTAACAAAATGCACAAAACATACAATGCAAGCACTGCGTTGGTCCAGGTACTGTTGAACATGAGTGTTGAGTGCAAAACTGCTTCTCAGGCAGTTTGTAGAGTGTCCAAACTATTATGTATTAAATATGCTTTTGCATTCACCTAAATTTTTTCTCTTAACATCAGTAGAGAGAAGTGTAAGCATAATAAATGAGAAATAATGATGAAAACTGGATTCCAATATTGGCCCATTTTAAATCATATTAAAATTACAACTTGCTTATTTCTACATCACTGCAAAGTGGCTTAGGTTTTGAGTAGGTCAGTCCGGCTACCCTACATGTAATTACAAACAGCTTGGAAACTTAGAATGAAAGACATGTGGTAACTTCATATGACTAATGGAAACACCATAAATACATAAAAAAAAAATAACATCACCATTTTATATACATTATAGGAATATCTAACTCCAGTATGTCAATCAAACTGCTTGCTTGCTTCCATATTTCTCCATTTACCCTTTAAAGACTGACTGCTTCACTTCTAAAGTATGACAAATCAACACGGCTGATTGAAGTGAAGCAAATGAAAATGACCAGCCAGTATTTTTCTCTGGCTCCTGTAACAACTTGGGAGTTTCTTTATGATAGAGTCACAGCCTGCAGGCTGTAAATCACAGCAGCAGTGAGGCCCAAATCTGACTGGTCTGAGTGCAGAGCTGGAGGCTGCAGCTAACTGACTCACTGAGGAAGCAGCAGTTGACTTCACCATGATAAATGATGCTGCTGCTATTTATACATCCTCTTCTTGCTGCACCTGCACTTCTGTATTTATGTCTATCTGTGTGTGTGTGTGGTGGTGGTGTTTGGAGGGGGGGCGAGGCAGAGACTCATCAGTGCAGCAGCAGCAGCAGCCAAATCTTTTCCAATCACACATTGTTTCATTTATTTACTTCCCGCTAACCAAACCCAGATAACTCATGGTCCCTTAGGCCTTCTACACACTAAGGTGAATATTTTATATTTTTGTAAGCAAATTATTTTTCCACTCCGTTTAGAAAAGAAAATTAAATAAAAAAATCCTGTTCACCTTTGTTTTGCTCCCTGTACAGATGTGAATGCAAAAATGGCCAAAGTTAAGCCAACTGTTACACATCTGCTATTGTTGTTCTTCTTGTTTTTCATGTATGCCCATTACAGAAAACAAAATGGGCATGTGTGAAATGAAGTGTGATGTTCTTGAAAATGCTCCATTTTACACACAGATACACAAAAATCTGGATTTTGAAAAATCTCCGGTTTTAGTGACCTACAACACCATTTGCACGTAGACAACAGGCTTAAATGTACAGGAAATGTTGTATACAAGGAATTAGTGTCAAATATATCAAAACATTGTATCTATACTGAACATTTGAAACAATATCAAAACTACACTTTAACAGTATTGATAACCTTTACTTCTTTTTTTTTTTCGGTCTCAGAGCACAGAAGCAAAATAATGGTGTTGAGCTTAACGCACAGTACACAAACCTACATGTAGCTTTTAATAAAATCTTTAATGTCATGCCCTCAATGTCAGTTTTCCCTCATGGTATCAAACACTGTATTGAATATTGATCATTTTCAAGGTATTGTATCAATTTTAAAAATTTCAGTATTGTGACAACACTACAAATCGTTACAGACAAGACAATATCTGGCAGGTTTTGTTCAACATAACTCAGAGATTTATTCACTGTATGTAATTTATATCTTCTTGTACCATTTTTGTCTTTTAATATAAGAGAAAAGCAAGATGAATTAATATGTGAAACATTTCTGCTGCCCACAACATGACACAAGGTCACCGCTGGTTTTGGTACTGGTTTGTTCATTTTCTGACCAGTTTGGATTTAGTTAGCTATTTGATGCCATAAATGCAAAGTGAAACATCCTGATTGGCACTTTAGTTCTGCTAGCGAATGGGTGGGAAATGAATATCACAGCGCCACAGTCCAGTATCTATAGCAAAGTCTCAGCTCCTGGCTCAGAATGACATCACTAATGCAAGATAACAGCACTCATATCCCAGATATTTTAGCTTCATGCTTGTTAAATGGGACCAAGTGACAACATATCAACCATCTTTATTTATAATTTAAACAGTTCCCTATACCCTTTCATGACATGAAAGATTTTCCTCTCTGGTTTATAGGTACAAAAGTGAGTCTAGCCACTGTTCTGGTTCTTACCTCAGAGCAACTTCTGCCCTCCTTTGCCCACACACTAATTAGTATACGCTAAGGAGAAATGAATGTTCTCTGCTTCCTTAAACGTGTGTATGACATATTGTGCTAGAGGGATCTGTTTCATTTGATATCACTCTCTCTCTCTTGCTCACTCACACACACACATAGACACACCGCCAGTGTATTCTTCAGCTCTCTAAAGTGTTCTTCCTGTTATTTTTCAGTAATTAGTGGTTCATTTTGCAGATAAAAATCACAGTCACCACAGGACAACACTATAATCTCTATGCATCGTTCAAGTGAAGTGAAAGATGTGAATGTGTCTGCGTTTTTAAATAAACCCAGTCAATAAGATAAGTTATGTGCAGCAGGTTCAACATCTTTGATCCATGTTTTTGGATACTCATAAGCAGCACTAAGTTTTACACTGCTGCAGGTTGCATTTTACTTGCATTTACATTACATTTTACAAAAATCCAATTGTAATCTAGTCTAACATAACTAAATGATTAATGTTTGAAAATAATTCTAGAGTAGGTGATACAAAGTGACTTATTAATCAATGCAATGAATGCATCCCAACTTTTACATGTAAACAACACAATGGTGTGTTGTTTGGATTTAGCTGCGGATTTAGTTCTTTCAGTGGGAATTTTGCTGCAGAATTATGAAGTCGATGAGCAGTTAAATAGACATGATTCACCAGTCCCTTATTTACATATGACACACCCATAAAACAATGCATTTGTGTTTGCAGTACAGAGTGGAACACTGCAGCATATCTGTTGACAACTGACTCACCAGAAACGCGGATCCTTTTATATATTCTACGCAGTGTATACAAATGTTCACAAACATTTGTCAACTTGAATCATTGGTTCTACTGAAAATTCGTGCTCTATCACAAAGATCATATTTGATGTTATGAACCTTTGATAATTGAGGCTGTGTCAGCAGGTGTGGTTCAGTGGGATAGAGTGGTGTGGTATCCATCTTTGTTTTGGTTTAAACAGTGGTTGTGATCCTATCGTTATCTTAGGGAGTGGTGAGGTGGAAACCAGAGGAAAATGGGCCTTCTGCTACAGGAAGCAGCCTGTAAACCATCACTCCCTGTTCCTGTCATTCCACAGATAACGTCTTCTAAGCCAAGTTCACTGACAGGAAACAACAATCTGCAGTGAAACACAAACACATAATACTGTCCTATACTCTCAAACACACAAGAAATAGCGACATCGCCTACATTCAAAAGTCTACATAAAACCAGTACACAGCAATCTACTGCACTCACACCCACTGCACAATACTGTGTAATTCAAATAGTATTTATTAAATATCTCTAAAACGAACAAACTCTTACAAACACAGTGAATGCAATGATGAATGAAAAGAACTAGAGGTAATAAAAACAAATTCAACAGTGAGGCTATTTTAAGTCCATCCTACTCCTTTTCACACTTGCAGTTATGTTTAGCCTGGCAACAATGCCCATTCAAAGTGCTTACAGTCAAAAATATAGACATAGACTAGAGAGGGCAACAGCATTAAATATAAACACAGCATGAAGTTATTGTGCCAGAATTCCTAGCCATCATATTAGAATGTAAATCAGTCATTTCTGCACAGAAGACATCAACTGTGTTTCAGTTGTCATCCATAAAACTTAATTTTCACATTAAAATTTTCAAATTCAAATTTCACAAACATAAACATGCAATAAACGTATCACGAAAGACCGATTGAAGTGCGATGAACTGTGTATTTACATGTCATGCAAGAGCATTGTTATAGCTGCATGGGTAGAGACAAGTGCGAAAGAAAATTTTGTCGACAACACAAAGAAAAAGTGTAGTAACTTAGGTCATTGCACGTTATTTGGCAAATGACATAATGCCTCTGAATACAGAGACCAGAGAGTGCTTTATGAGGTTAAAAAAAAAAATTGGGGCTGAAAATGTTGGAAGACAGTACAACAGATCTTCAACAACTGGGTCAGGCCTCAGTAGCCATGTTTAAATGCGCAACATTTCTTAATCAGATTTAAAATTAGAGGGATTGGATATTCCAAATCCACTGATTATATGGACGCTAAATCAAATAACCAGATCATGACGTGCGATTAAATGCACCAAACTCTAATCAGAATAGCAGCATTTTGACATGCGCAGATTTGTCTAATAGCCCTAAAATAACCGCAGAAGAAGAAACTGTACTTCTGCCTGTGCTATAAGCAAATGCTGATGTGGCTACACTTTGCTTTTGCGCTTTTCCCTGCCATTTAAACTCTGCACTCTTAAAGAATTGACCTGCACAGGTCCTTAAAGCCCCTACTTTTGTTTCTACTGTTCTCCGTGATCAAGCTACGGGCTCAGTCATGCATAATGCTCCTGCAGTACAGGAGGAGAGAGCGGGAGGACATGAGCCGTGCACATGCGCAGTGAGGGTAATTTTACCCAAACAGGAAGTCGCGATCGGAATAAGTGTGTACATGGACACGGTTCCGAATAAGGATCAGCATAAACCACCCCTCTCGATTGGTTTATGCTCTTTCCGAATGAGCCAATCAGATCAGAATCTTCCAATTGAAGTGTTTACACATGAAGCATTTTTATTCTGATCAGCCCTTTATTCTGAATATTTGTGTCCATGTAAACATAGCTACTGTTTCAGTCAAAAGCTATTCAAAAATATTGTTGGAATGGAAATAATTAATTGAATCAGAAACATTTACCTTAAATTCTAGCACTATTTGACAGCGCAGTCTCTCAAAAGGTGGTGACCCCACTGCCACCCCCTCCAAACATTGCTTACTACTACTTTTTATACCCAGTCATATTACTAACCTGTTGCCTTAGTTAACCTTATCAATTGTGAGATTTTCCACTAAATGTTTCTTTTAGCATTTGACAATTTTTCTTTTGTTGGGATGTCCAAAGTTTTTTGAAACATCTTCCTATATCATTTTGAAACACAACGAAATTTCCCAGTTCCAACATTTTACATATTGTCTTTGTGGCATTTTCAATCAAATATGGGGTTTCAAGATTTTGCTGTAACAGTAAGTTCTGTTTTTATTTACATTTTACACATCATCGCAATTTTTTTGTAAAAACAGGGTATTATTTTAAATGAATCTTGAGTGTTAGAATGGTGGAGTAACCACCACAGTCATCTACAGTAAAAGTTTCATCAGACGGGATATTTTAAGAACGTCAACTGATCTGAGTGGATGAGGGTGGGGTTGGAATGCTAAAAAAAAAAATGGTTGGGATATTGAAACAGTCTGCAAATACTCCATCAGTCAGTGCCAACCAAGACCAAAAACCAAGAAAGACAACAAATCGATTCCAAACTACTAAAACCGTTATAGGTAGCAAATTATGCATGGTGATTAAAAATCAATATGGAAAACATTTATTTGTTGGTAAAAACAACCTTCGTGTAAAAATTTAGAATAACTTATTTGAGGTTATTTTTCTTTATTTTTTTCTTTATTTTTCTTTATTTTTTCTTTACACATTCTGAGGCAAAAATTATTTTTAGCTACATTACATGTATTTAATAACTAATAAACTTGTTTTCTAGTCACGTTTCATTCCATTCTTTTTAGGGCCTCATTCCTCACTAATGGAGCCTACTATCTATGTGCTAATTTTCTCTTTTACAACACACCAGGCTTTGAATATGTTCCTGCGCATATGCTCACACCAGTCAGATATCAGCACTGAACCAAATGTGGTCTTCCCTGATGTTAGCTTGGGTTTCAGCAGTGCACCACACCCTTGGCCTCTGAACCTATTCCCCAGACAGACAGCAGTGCCAATTAACACTAAACACAAACACACATAGAGGGAGATATACACAACGGAATTTTATCAATCAGCCACTCCCAGTGGCTCTCAGAGCCCATGTGGCATGATTCCCGTTGGCCGGGGAATATTTGGAATACCTTGAAACTTTGAGGAGTGTATTCATAGATGTAAATTCCTCAATCAGTTCTCTAAGAAATTAATTGAACAAGGTCATTTAGGTCACAAGGAATCTCATCTAGCAAACTGGGAGTCTTGGTTTAATGGTTGTGTTGGTGAATGTATGATTGAGGGCGGGGCTAAGACACCTGCTTCCACAGTGAAGTCAAGCATCTAAAAAGAAAGAGCAAAGACTTGGAGCAAACACTAAATATCAACTATAAGATTTATACGAAAACACAAGGATAAAGCCAGGGACAGACATGGACACACTGAAGTATTTCAAATGCTGACTTCCAATGATTGAGCTGGCACAAATGATTTGTGCAGACAATCTAGAGAGGACATAAATTTTGACAGTATCAAAACAGATCCCTTGTTCAGTTTCCTTATTTTCTATGTAGAAAAAACACAAATGATCAGTCAATTAAGCAAAAATTAAGGATGAAAATACATGGGAAACAACATGTATACACATAACCTCACAACCTCACATAGGTTGGCAGGTGAGTAAAATTTGTCAAACTGAAGTGAGGCTCAACTTAGCGGCAGCTGACATTAAAACAGATTTTTATGGTACAATCACAGTCTCAATGTTTTGGTTGAACACTATAACATTAATATATCTTGTTCTCACAGACATAATAGACAGAGACACCTGGTACTTGACACAAACAATAACATGAAAGAATTCTATACTGTAAAATAGGAAATCAGTACATGTTAAGTCCCAAATTTCATATAATGCACACCATCTAATGGGTATACAACTGCAACTTCATCTCTGGCTCTGCATAGAGGCTGGATATACTTGCTCATAAAATCCACCAGCCAACAACTTGCCTTAGCCTGACAGCAAATCAACAATTGTAGCATTAACAGTCTTGATTAAACTTAAAAATGTGATGGAAATGGTATCCATGGTGAGAACAAATACAGCTGAACTCAGAACGCTCTAAAGATCCAACTGTTGACTTTTATCTACAGACAATCAACAAAAATTGTCCTATCGACATTTAAGCAGAATTTCTTTGGAGTAACATGATGTAGATGCAGCATATAGTATTTTTCTAGTTACACGCTGAAAGATACAACGATGAAAGGAAAACGGACAAAAAAACGTGGTTTGAATCTTCTATGGAATTAAATGTAAAACACTCTTTAGTTAAACAAGGAGCGTAAGAAAGAAATTAAGCAAATGTACTGATGTATGTGAGGTGGCTAATTTCACTGGATCATTTTAAAACACAAAATGGACAATGGGGCGGCTGTGGCTCAGATGGTTCCTGGTTTGGTCCCAGACCCTGCAGTTAACATGACAATGCTCCTGACGCTCCTGACAAGCAGGTCACTGCCACCATTGGCAGTGTGTATGAATGTGTGAATGTAGGTGAATGCAAACCTATAGTGTAAAAGCGCTTTGAGTGGTCAACGATGACTAAAAACTAAATTTTACATTTACCATTACAATGTCCTAAAAACTCAGACTTTCAGGGAGTAAAATGTGTGAAGCACTGTTCGGGGCCTGTGGACTCTTTGCAGTATACACCAACAAGTCTAAACATTTACATGGTGAACAAGATGAGCCGATTCTTCAGCCAGAAACAGCCCTCAATCTTTTATTATCGTCCCAAATGTAAGCAGGCTAATGAAAGAATGTGTTTGTTGGAAGGAAAGTTAATGCCCGTATCTGCTCTTCAGACCCCAAGCATATCTACTCTCACATCAGGGATGAATGTTAATACATACAAACTGTAATAAAGACACACCACTCTGAAGTTATGCATTAGAACAAACAAGATGTTTGCATTCTTTCATGTCAAACTTTGAATCTCAGTGGTGCCTAAACTTCAACGTGATATCCTTGACTTAAGAATTTCAAATTTTGACTCATCAGACCAGAGAACAGTTTTCTACTTGCCGTTAGCGCATCTTAAATGAGCTCAGACCCAAAGAAGATGGTGTCTTTACTGGATAAGACTTTTATATGGGATCACTTTGCATGGTAGTTCCAACTTGCATGTGTAGATACAGTGATGAACTGTGTTTACAGACAGATGGTCCATGGTTTTTGGAAGTTTTCCCTAGCCCATGCAGTGATGACCACTACAGATTTGTGTTTGTTTTCAATACAGTGTCGTCTAAGTGCCCAAAACCAAGCCCACTGGTTTTTAGCCTTGTGTACAGAGATATCGTCAGATTCCCTAAATCTTTGCTCATTACATCTTAGGCTTTCTTTCTTCCCCTCTGTATTTTTGCATTAAAAATACAAAAATGTAAAAGTCGCAGTATCAGCATTAGAAGTAGCTAAGAAAAAATCCACACACTGGCTATTTGTGAGCTTCTTTGACATTGTTAGAGAAAACAAGCCGTTTAGAGCTCATTCCTCCTGACTGAAAAAAAAAATGTGATTTTAATATTTTCAGCCATATGTCTGAAAAAAATTGCCTCAGAGTCTCAAAGGTCTCAAAATTGGATTGTTGGAGGATGAGATATTCGGACTTTATTCTGACCTTGACAACGCTATAGAATGCAACAGTGTTGGGCAATGGAAACATCAGAAGTAAATCACTTTTTTTCGTCACTTACTACACTCTAACTATAAATTTGTGTAGATTTATTCCAAAGTAATGTCTGATTACTTAGCAGATCACAACAGCATTGAATAAATAAATCTACAGAAATTCCTTTGTCTTTCATAAACATTGGAAAACTTAGGAGAATAGTGCTACATCCATTTTCATCTTATCCAGCAGGGATCTTAATGAGTTTCTTTATCTTTAGAAGGAGAACATTTCTCAACACACAGACATATCTTTCAGTCTATTGCAACTAAAATCTCTACATTGACATTTTAATACATTTTGACCTATTTACTGCGTTTACAACTGCACTTCCCCATGCAATTAAAAACCCATTCACAAACAGCACACATATACAGTATATATGTGTGCTGTTTGTGAATGCTTTTCATTATGAAAGCATTTATACTATAGATGCTTTCATAATGAAAAGCAGCCTGAATTCAGGACTAAAGATTAAGTGGAAAGACTCAAAAAGGCTTTCATAGGGCCATTAATGTAACCACAGAGACTTTAGTATCATACAAGCACACACACTTACTTTAAAATACACATACAATGCCCAGGCTCATTAATTCTCTTCAAATAGGATGACTATTTGATGGCAATTAATAAAACTGACTTAACAAGCCTTCTCCTTTTGGACCCAGCCAGTCAGACCAGAAAAAGCCCTAAGGGTTTTTTTACACACACACACACACACACACACAAAATGCAAATGGGATAACCTTGACCTAATAGTTCCACCAGTGGTTACTATCTGTACCCAGTGACCACAGCAACATGTAGAAAGGTATTTATTTTGCTATTTTCTTTTTTAAAAAAAACAGTTTCTTGCGGTAATTATACTTATGTTCATGGCACTATACTGAAAGTGTAACCAACGTTATCCCGCTAAAAATTAGTTAGTTTACTATAAATGTAACTACGAAGATATGTATTCTCTGTCAAACGAAGGGATCTTTCCTCTACAATAATTTTACGCACTTTTAAACTCTACAGGTGGCTAGTGAGCAGATTTCGGTCTCTCTCCTAAAGGGAACTTTGACAAAGGTCTATTCATTTATCTTTTTCACTCACGCACACACTTTCTTTACTGCTCCGTTGATTACAGCATTGACCTTTTAATCTCAGACGAACACTCAAATCAAAGATGTCAATCTGTGCCGGATTACAATCACCGGAGGGTGTCAGAGTCAGCTCTCAACACTGGCTTTAAGACAAACTTGTGCCAGTTTTCTCGGGTCACTGGTTGAACGTTTGTAAACAACAAAGAGAACAACTGTAAGTTGAGGCAGGATGTGAAACACGGCTTCTTATTGGCTGCCGTGAAGCACAACAGGTGTACTGACGACGCGCCCATTGGCTGGCTGACGTGCGTCTCACGCACACTTCACGCAGGTCTGAAATGTCGCAATGGGCGCCCTCCCGACAGAGAAGTCGCCCAACGAAACGTGATCAGGTTGAGGCGAATCCACCCGATGTAACGTCAAACACTGTCAAACAGTGTTAAAAGTCTCACTTACTCCGACATTTTCGCTCTTGCTCGGGTAAGAGGGCAGCCTTCCTCCGCCTTTAACCGGCATCCTGGGTCACCTCGAGTCGCGGTGAGAAGGCGCTGAGTCGTCGCGGTCGAGCCCCAGACTGTGGCGATTCACGCGATGTTCAGTGCGATGTCTAGTTGTGGAAATGAAGTCTGTGGGACGGCCAGACCAGCTCCGCCCTCGTCGCAGGCTGGCGACAGCGCCTACGAGTCAGACAGCCTACCGGAGCCAGCGGGCAGAAAGAGGGAGGTCCGTCCCTCCGTCCGAACAGCGCACTGTGGACTCACAGCTGCTACGACAGCAACAGTGCAGGAAAAATCACATTTCCTGTTTCCTTGATGTGGAACATTGTTTAATATGTTGCTGGGAGCAGCCGCACTAGCAGATGAAACTCCGGGAAACGGTGTGTCAGGGATGATTAAAGACTAAACTTTGAGTCTACACTCCGTTTTAGGAAAGCTGTCTGACTAATTTAAAAACACACACGGCTCAGGCCCCCTTTCCTGGCTCATTCCCCAACATGGATGGCAACGATTGCGTTGTTTCTACCAATCACACATCACTGTGGAATCAGGACACTCAGATCCATCGAGCTTAGATTAACTCCAGTGAAGCAAAACTGGAGTTTACCATGACTTTAGATTCGTGAATGTACATCTTAACTAAGTGCCTGTGGGCTTGCTCTGCTGTTTGTGACTGGTTTCTAATGTTTAATCAAAATAGTTTTATTTAAGAAGATAAGAGAAAGAAAATGTGAGTAACATAAATAAACATGCATAGGCAATATGTCATGAGAGATTTAATCAATGGGGGGGGTCCATTGTCATATTTCAGACGAGCTGTTCTCTGCTTCCTCAAAGACATTTCCCCTTATTTAAACAACTGTTTGAGTCCCAGAGAGCTAAAACTATACAACATTTTACAAAAACAGATTTTAGGAGATATTAGAAATTATGATAAATAAATCCAAATTAATGTAGCTGACCTTTCCTCTCCCATCAGTCATCTCAAAGCATATTTCACTGTGTACTATAACTGTTAATTCACAATAACACATAAAAATAAATTTATCTTTCATGAACATAGGAAAACATGAGAAAACAGTGGCCGTTTAGCAATTGGCTGGTTGTCTCTGGGGTGCACCATCAGCAACAGAAAGTAGAGAAAGGTACAAAAAGCACAGTTTGTACAAACATTTGTTTTATTCAGTATCTTTACGTCAAAAACATAGGGCTGTTTCACTATAGGTATCTACACCATGTTAGCAGATCCTTGCAATGTTACCTTTGACCTTCCCTGCATTCTTGCATTGTATAACCTTGTCGAGCTAAACAACCCATAGCGACTGTTTCTTCTAAAATGTTATGTTGTATTTATAAGGCCTGTATGATATTGTTGTATAAATAATCCAGAGAAGATATCAGATATATTTGATGTTAGCTTTTTCTTTTTATGGTTACAGATTCTCTGTCCACCTCCCAAAAATTATATCCTGGGTCTTTTTATTTCTTAAAAGGAGACAAAAGATACAATATACAAAAATAAAGAGGAATGACATTGAATTGACAGTAATGGGTTTTTTTTTTTGGTTTTATTTTTCAATTTTCTGTAACTGAATGTTCTGGGTTGCTGTGGTCCAGATGTCATGTCCTGAAAACCCAATATGCAACATGGACATCTACTGCACTGTATGTGCAGGGCTATGTAGGGTTTTCTTTGTCTTTAGTCTTTCAGACGTTGGCCTTGTCTCTCTTACTTATTAGCTCATCACTTCTGCTCCATTAAATGTAGTACAGATTAAAGGCTGATATGCAGTCAGTGTCCTCTAGTTGTTGACGCTTCCTTCATCTTCACATTGGAAGAACATGAATTGCAACACATACAAACCCACACGGTAGCTTTCCAGTTATTCAAACCCCTCGCCTTTGTAATGTAGATAAGACCAATTGTTGGACAGCCAACATGATTGTAGAAGCTGAAGTCAATTGAATCATTGTGACCTAGTCTGAGGACATTGTCACATGTGAAAGTGCCATGCTTGAAAGCAGCCTCCCAAAAAACATGGTAAACCCACACTATCCACTACAATTCATCACAGTTTTAACTGAACTGAATGTTCAGTGCAATGCTCATCATCATTTTATCCTCCCTCCTCATTGCTCTTCTGTTGCCTGTTGTCTGTTGTCACAGCATTATGTCATTATTCGGCCCTTTCATTACAATTGACAATACAGTTCCTTTGTGTCAGGATCCGCTAGTGTAAAGTGTCTGTTTTGACTATTGTTAATAAAACGACTACAGATTCAGAACGCTCCCTGGATCCCCCAGATCTGATACCTGATAGGTAAGACAATCACAGTTTGTACATTTGTTTTATATTATTTGTATTATATTAGTTACTGAGTCACTGTAGATATCGTCTCCACGTTACCAGACACCCGCAATAACATTTTGAGCGGAGCTAGTGGTGAAAAAAACCAAACCTTTATTTCTGTACTTTTGACTTGCCCAACAGTGTTGTGTGTTGTGTGTTTAACACACAGAGCTTAGGTTCAAAACTAGCAAAATTTCACTAGCGTTGCATCAAAGTTCTACCACAGGGAATGTTTTTAAATAATTTAACTAATTTACAGAAGTCCGATTTCTTCCCTGTGGCTTACACTTTTCAATATATTTTTTTGTTTACACATACTATCAAATTGCATCATGATTTATTTGAAAATTCTGCAGATGAATTTATCATGTATCCATGGTTCAAGCTTCACACTTTAATTGAGTGTCTGCAACAGAGAAATTGACTAAGTTGGAAAAAAAATAAAATGAATGGATAGAGGAATGAAACAGTTGACAATGCTTGTGTAGCGACAGAATGTGTCATAGTATGAAACAATTCTTTGTGGTGAAATGCTGACTCTGTCAGCACATTTCTTATTTATTGATCTTGAGTTTCCAGAAAGGAAACTTTGACAAACTCATCAAATGTGGGCAGTGATTTAGAGTCTCTGTGTGTCTGTGTGACAGTGTGTGCCTGTCTCAGCAGCTGAAAGAGCCACCGTCCACCAGACTTCACAAACATTGATGAAATGAAATATTAAGGCTAATTTTACAAAATCTGTTGCTGTTTACATTTACATCTCAACATTTTCATCACAGTAGTTATGTAAATGATCAAAAGCACTATTCGCTACAATACTCATACTCTTTTTAATTGGTCAACTACTATTCTTGGTATGTTTAGAAGTTAAAAGGGCAATTCTTTTAAGACATGGCCAGTATTTGTTTGTTTAGATAAAATGCTCACAAAATGAATTAAAATGATCTAATACATTATGTCAAAGACGCCACTATTTCAGATATTTACTGAAGTTAACCCACTAAGTCGCTAGCCCTGTTCTGTCCTGTCTTGTAACACAACCTTGTAACACTAGAGGTGATAGCATCCATCCATCCATCCATCCATTTTCTACCGCTTATCCTGCTTAGGTTAAACTGGAAGATGTAAATGAGCGGTGCTCGTTATCACAAGTTCTCTTAGCATTTCATATAATAAGTAAACCAAACAAACCCACAAACTGTCAAGAAAGGAAATATTGTTACAGATATCTTCTTATTATACAACTTGTAATACAACTATAGACCTCCTGAATTAAAGATTCACTCTTTTACTAAAGCAAGATGAGCTTAATTGCCGTAAATCACACTTTATCCAAATGAGACGTACACAAAATAATGCTCACCAAAACTATCCTGGTTCTTCCTTCAGCAATGCTCAAGGAAACTCCTTAATTCACTGAGAAAATGTAAAAAAAATATGTAAACTATAGCATCTACTGATGGCTGACTAGGTGTCATTCTTCTGCCATTCCACCACTCTCCTACCTTGCCTTTGAATCATATGCCTCACTGGAGCAATTGTACAGTAAATTAGCTTTTTACTCGCGTCCCCACGCTGGCTTCTACTGGTCTCAGAGGCAGTGTATGTTGACCGGTTGGTTTAGCCCTTTTTATTCGTGAGGAGTTGCCAGCAGAGACACCCCTCAGACACAGTTATGATCAAGGCAGACTTGACGTCTAACAATCACTATGGTTATAACTACTTTAACTTATTTGACCCTATTGTGCCTGAACATAAATCACTGACTCTCTCTGATTATGGTCTGATTCTTAAATACCAAATGCAATCTTAAGTCTTAAGTCTTAATCATTTTTCTACCCTTCTAAACTCCTTTTATTCTGGTTCTATTGTTCTACTGTTTTAATTTTCCTTATCTTACCCCTATTGTCTTATGCTTAGATCTCCTGTTTTTAATCTCTTTAAATTTTTTTCCACAGTCTTATATCTTACTTCTGTTCCTCTTGGTCTCATTCTATGTTGCTGGCCTCTCGTGTTGCTTGGGTTGCTTATGTTATGCTGCTCTGTCTCTATTGTTTGGGTTATTCTGCCTCAGTTTTTATGTATGCTTTTTGCTTTAATGTCAAAGCATTTGTAAACCTTTTTTTTAATGGTGCTGTATAAGGAATTATTATTCTAAAAGGGTAATCCATGTGGCATGTGAAAAATGGCATGCTTGTTCCTGTTTGTGCTCATTTTTTGAAGCTGTCAAATATGTCATGAGCTGTCGAAAGTGTATACTTCTACTCTAATTCCTACACAGCTTTGACAAAAAATAGATGAGCGTGTAAAAACAGTGAATATTTGAGTTGTTCTACTAAAAGCATTCCGGGCAAAGACACCCCTGTGGCTTCCTGCACCCTGGACAACAATGAAAGACAGCCAATTTGTCACAAATGATTACACATATGTGCACCTGACTTTCCTTTTTTACTCTAATTATACAGGTGCTCAGGAGAGAATCATGCTAGAAGACAGCAGCTATTTTCTTCTCTTCCAAAGTAAACCAGCCTACAATTAATCAAACATCAAAAAATAGGAATGCTAATATGGTGGCAGATAGAAAACAGAAAAATCAGAAAACAATCTCAAACAGAGGAAATAGTTTTAATAAAGGCATCAGAAATGAAAATGAGTGGATATGAAACCTCTTCTGAACCTTTTCTTCAAGCTCCCATTCAGCAACTCAACAGTCAGTTTCACTCACCCCCACCATGCTGTGTTGTGACATAGTGATGTCAAAACACAAAACACTGGGACAAAATCCCAGCTATTTTAGCCCTGCAAAGTAGAGGGTGATGCCGAGAGAAAACTTGGTCAAATCTGCCTTTGAGTAACTGGATGCAGACAGCCAAGCCAGTACTATTTGATAAAGAATGATGAGATACAGAAGCTAAACAAAAAACCATAGATTGTGAAAGAATGGTAGAAATAAAGGTTGTGAAGATTTGGACTTTGTAGGAACACAACGGAAAGCAAAATATGCCAAACAAACACCATACCAATTGTATATATAAATTTATGGAATATTGTTGAAAAATTACAGTTTATTTAGTAATTTCTTTGGACTATTTAGAATCCAAAATAATCTAAAAAGCCAGTGGAATGTGACTGATTTTACCAGTGTACAGTATATCCATGACATTAGAAGGAGTCGAATGTGTTGGTGGAATACCTGGTGACGACAAGGAGCCCCACACACACATTGAGAATGAGGCTGCTGGAAGTGCAGGCAGTGTGTGTTTAAGTCATCCAAGTGCCTCAGCACATACACCTCTGAGCTGTACCTCTCCCTACAAGGAAACACCAGGGTCATCTCTTTCTCTGTCTTAATTCTACGCATGCAATCACAAACACACACACACAACGACTTTGGGATAAAGACACACAGATAGACAGGTACAGTATACAGTACATGTATAAAGGCCCCATCCACACATTCAATGTTGATTCAAGGAAAAGTAAATCAGTAAAACACAATATCATGATATAAGCAGGATGTAGTCTTTGCGTGGATCTATGTTTATAATGATATGGAACTGAACGAATCAACTTCAAGGTCAGTGCAAGGCTTTTCTATAAGAGCTTTGGAAGCTTGGATGCTATGGTTAGTTGGGTCAGCAGTACTGCCAAGGATAGGAGTGTTAATATATTTATTATAAAGGAAACCTCTGCTTTGATTATGTTGATTGGGAAACTTGGGAGAAATGTCAAGCCCAACTTGCATGTGTTTAGATTCAGGAAACTAAAATAAACTACTCTATGAGGGTTTGGCAACAATAGCATTTTGGGCTAAATGTTGACAAAGAATTAAACATGTTTAGAGGTTAACCAATAACTAATGCAGTAGGCTCCATTTTCTCTATTTTCATTTAAAAAAAAAAAATCCCCACTTGCCCCCCTGCAAGCAGTCTTGTTTCTCCTTCTAGCTCAGGTGCTCTACCAGAAGCCAGGGAGCCTGAGGGTTCCGAGGATTGTGCTCTTTAGGACAGAGATCTCAAATGTTGTTCTAGAATCAGGCTGTGAGGCCAACTTGATGGCGGTCAAATTGTGTAATTATGATTTGTGTCCATATCAGAATTTAATCTATTTGGTTCAATAACATTTGGAAAATCTGCAATAGCTGCATGATTTAATAATTTAATTCCATCCATCCATCCATCCATTTTCTACCGCTTATCTTGTTAGGGGTTGCGGGGGGGCTGGAGCCTATCTCAGCATCTTGGGGGGAAGGCGGGGTCACCCTGGACAAGTCACCAGTTCATCGCAGGGCTGACATATAGACACAAACAACCATCCACACTCACATTCACACCTACGGGCAATTATAGTGACCAATTAACCTACTAACCCTCAGTTTGCATGTTTTTGGACTGTGGGAGGAAGCAGGAGTACCCGGAGAGAACCCACGCGGACACAGGGAGAACATGCAAACTCCACACAGAAAACGCCCTGACCCGGAATCGAGGCCAGGACAGTTAGCTACTCAACTGGCAGAAGCCACTAGATAATTGAAAAAGCAAAATCTGCATTGACAGACTTTGGTCTCGTTGCCATTTTCAGGTGGCTGAGTATAGAGCGCCCTCGTGTGAGCAGATGCTGCAATAAACACTGGATCTGTGGAGAGGACCCAGTGAATTAATATGTAGGCTGAAGGCTGCTACGCCCCTGGTCATGGTTATTAGTCTGTAAGTAATCGGACTGAGGCCTACACAAAGTGTAATCTAAGAGTTTTCCTTTGATCCACTGAAGGATTAAAGTCCTTCTCAGTAAAAACGTCACATCAGCCTCGCTGTTGGATGAGCTTCTCATTCTCTTTTTTCCTCTGGATTTCTGGCACTCTGCTCCAATGAGAGCAGTTTATCCTCAAAGAGACTGTACAGGACATGTAAACAGTCAACATGGAACATCTGTCTTCCTGCACCTGAAGATTTTTAAAGCAAAGCTGTTTATGTAATAATGATTGACTGGCAGCATGTAATATTAGAGCCAGATTTGCTTGAAAGTAACACACAAAACGAAATTACATCAACACAAAATACCAGAAGGGCAAGATCAGGCAGGAAAATGCTGTTTCACTCTTAATATCTGGCTTTTTTTTCATTTGTGAAAGCTTTCATTGATTGATCATTGATGGATCTTCTTGTTCCTGTTCTAGACAAATCTCCACTGAAATGTAAAATTGCTGAGAATGGTGGAAGAGTCAACACAATTGCACAGCTTGTTAAATAAAATTGACAAACAACCACTGACCAACCATTTCAGATTCAATTTTAAAATTTAACACACTTCATCTATTGTCATAGAAAAAGGTAATTTTTTTTTTCATGAATATCATCGATTTATTTATTTTTAGTTTTCGGTTTATGGATAAACATTTCGATACACTGCAGACTCAATTTCCAAAATTGAATTCAATTCAAAATTCTGTCTGAATCGTTGGTGAGGGATAGTCTGAAGATATGGTTTCGCAACTTTGGTGTCAAATGATCAAGACTGTTGAAATAGAAATTTTACAGTTTTTGAGAGAACCAAAGTGAAGGACTTCATAATTCCTGCCAGGTGAAAATGTTTTACAGTTTCTGTTTAATGAGCCCTATATTTCAGTGAAAATTACAAAGTTGTGACACATACAGTTGATTTGTTATGAATTTAAACAATTTAAAAGCTTTAGTCAATTGCTCTAGTGCTTTCATTAAGATGACGAGCGCATAAAGCCAGCTGAGGAAGTTTGGCCTTGGACTGGACCCGTGTGCAGTTTGGTGAAAATTGTAGCACTGGAAGGCAAATATCTAATGGAGAATAAGATTATAAAAACAAATTAATAGCATCATAGTGAACAGCTGCTTCATTATTGACAACTGAGAGATCCCAGGACCATTTATCGTTCACGCTTATACAAAAACATATAGAAAATAAGAAGTATAACAGGTGGCCTCAATAGTAAGCAAGAAAAAAAGAGATGGTTCTAGAGAGAGAAAAGAGGACAATGAGCCCAAAGAAATAAAAAGAAACAAAAAGAAAAAGAAACAAAAAGAGTAAGAAAGACCAACGAAAGGTAGTCACACAATTTGTTAGTGTATGTGATCAGACAGCCGACTCAACCATGAGTAAAGTGAGGCGGCGGCTAACTAGGAGTATAAAGACACAGTATCCCACCCATGTAGAGACCCAAAGGACTTTACATAGATGGATGGATACATATCTAACTTAAAGAGGATCCAGAGCATGCTGAATATAAATTCTACTCTAAATTCTATTCTAAAAAAAAAAACTGCACAGTATGCAGGTCACTTCACACCCTGCACACATAGACACACTCAGGTAAGTATGCAGATATGCAGATATCTTGTGGTTGGAGTAACTTTTTACACAACAAATCCACTGCCATGAAAAGACAACTAACTTATTGCTGTATTGACAGACACATTAACTGGAATTCTTATTGACTGATGATTTTATTGATTTGAATCTTCAATATCCAAACCATTTTTATCAATATTAAATAAATAGATAAGACACATTACCCAAATTCAGAGTGTACTATCAGAATGTGTTGTGTCATGACAATAAAACTGAGAATTGTAATTCTTGAGACACTCCCTCTGCCCTGCTGTATCTTGTAGAAGCAGCAGTCAGCAGATCTCAGCTTGAAGTTGCCCTCTTCTTTTCCCAAACCTCATTTCCATTCATGGGGCTTTTGACATGTAGGCGTTGCTATGTGCAGAAAAACTCACTTCAATTCAAACTTACTTTGCTTCATAGAAGATGTACAGAAAATGTCAGAGGACTATAATAAACCCAGACAATCAGTTCATTCTCACTTGTCAACTAACAGGCCTGCCTACCTGACCAGCACAATGCACATGCACTTCTTGCGCATGCCTGGGTCCTCAGATCAGACAGAGAGGCAGGTACAGCAAGCATTAGCTGGTTAGTGGTGTATGATGAAAAAAGTGCAGCCATCTTTTGAGTTCCTATACTAACAACAGCTTCTACTGCAAAACAAAATAAGTCAGAGCTGTGTCATCTTGTCAATGTGGGATGCTGGGACAACGCCGCCATCAAAATTGCAGTGAAAAGTATCCCTAAAGTATAATTTAATTATGGATTATATATAATGCAAATAATCAGGAATTTAAAAATGTTTAGTAAAATGTGACTGGCTAGTAGTCCGTCAGTGCCTTTCTGTATTCATTCAGAATTAGTTTTATGTGGTTAATTAAGTTCTTTGGAAATATATATATTTGATAGGTGAAAAACACACATTAAAAATGTATGTACATCCTTCAACTTTCGGCAAGCAGCTGACCTGAGGTTAGTATCCTGTGATCCTGTCCGTGACGCAGCTCTCTGCACCGAAGGCCAGATATCCTATATTTTTTTTATCCGATATGTTTGATTCTCAACGTCTCAAAGTAGGGATGTATATCAGTTCAAATATGTTAGAGTAAGGACAGATGAAGCAATAACTAAAGTCCGGAATGACTTGTTAAAAGAGAATTGGAATGGGGTGTATGCGGAGGAGGTGAATGTGGCGTATGATACATTTCTGAAGATTTATTTATCTTTGTCCTGTATTAGTCCGTAGGAAGAAGCAAAATGTTGATGAAAAACTGGTTGACAAGGGGACTGTTAAAGTCCTGTAAAAAGAAAAAAATTATTATATAGAGATCTTATTAAATTCCAAACTAAGACTACTGAGGTGAAATAAGAAATAAGATGACAGCAATAATGAGAAAAGTTAAGAGTTAAGATTATGATAACTTAGATGATATGAAAGGTATATTGGAAGATTCTGAATAACGTCAGAAGACCTTATTCTATGTGGTTCAGATTTTTTTTTGTTGTAGGGTGAAAGGACTGAGGTGGTAAATTAATTTTATTCTTTCTTTGTAAATATTGGTCCAAGTTTGGCAAAATTTATTAAGACACAAGGGGAGGAGCAAATACAGGAAGGCAGAAATAAAAACAGTGAATGTAAAATATTGCAGTCAATATTTCTTGGAGGGGCAAGAGCAAATTAAATTCTTACTATAGTCATGGAAAGGAAAAATCAAAAAGAAGTCCAGATGCCTTCAACTAAAGCACTTAAGACTGCCTCAACCTGGATGACTGAGAACCTACACAAACATATGGAAAGTAAAAACGTAACATTTGCTGATTGTGATGGTATTGATGTGCTTAGAAAAAGAAAAAGAAGAATGTGGTATTTTTCCAGAAAAAATAAAACTAGATAAGATGAATGCAATTTAAAAAAATGATGATACTCATAGTTTTGATAATTACATACCGGTGTCATTGCTTTCACAGCTTTCTAAGGTGCTTGAAAAGCGGTTTGTAAAAAATGTCATAATTTCATAGAAAACAATAAATTGTTAAGTGAGAACCAGTAAAGATTTAGTAAAACAGATCTACATCTTTTGCAGTAACGGAACTTGTTAAAAAGGTTACAGCAGCTATAGAAAGAAAGCAATACACAGTAGAGTTATTTATTGATTTAGAAAAGGTGTTTGATACTATATGTATCAAACTGTTTATAAGCGGTTTAGTAGTTATTTGAAAAATAGAAAACAATTTGGGAAGCCTGCTAATGAAGAATCAGAGCTTAAAGAAGTTAAATGCGGTGTCCCTCAAGGTTTAATGTTAGGCCCTAAGCTTTTTATTTTATATATTAACGACATTTGTCTATAATATTATGGTTTCTTCTGTTTGCAGAAGACACAAGTATTGTTTGTTATGGAAGTTGGTTTAATAAAAAAAAAATCATTTCTAAATTGGAATAAAACAAAATTCATGATTTTTGGTTACCGAAAAAGGATGATTTAATCACTCTATTTATAGATGGCGTTTCAGTGGAAAGAGGATTCGCAAAGCGAAGTATATTTCAATTTACAAAAGTTCTTTGTATTAAGACCTAACGATGAGGACAACAGTAGGAAATTCAATTTCAAAAATCCATATGCAAAATCTACACTAAAGCAAATTTTAATAACTCTGTAATTCTGTAATTCAGTTCATGGAGTAAAACTGTGCAATTCTCTGGAGAATCTTTTGAAATGTTGTACAACTATTTTAAACTTAAGCAATTATATCAAGAAAAAATAATGAGACTTTGTAAGTTTATTGAATGATATTATGTAAGGTTGATGATTTTGTTTGCAACTGAGTATGTACTCTGTATGTGATCTGTGGAAAAAATATTTGAATTGGGACAACAGTATGTACTTGTTATATTAAAAAAGGGCAGGTTATATAAGATTTTTCTTCTTCCTGCTCCTTTTTCTGTCATGCATGGTTTATAATTTCAGTTATTGTACCTTTGTAAAATCTATTCTTATAATTATACACACTGAAATGAGGGAAAATCACAGCCCTGGTCTGGCTGCAAGATGTGCAGGTGCAACTGTTGTCCCACCCAGTATCGGAAAGCTGATGAGAAAAGACGCTACTTTGAGGAAATAATGCAACTTCAAAGAAATAGAAGAAATAAATAAGAAACAATTTAATAATTTCTTTGAAAGAGAAAGTACTCTTTAGAGGAACAAAGGAGGATAAAGGAGCTTGGACCAGAGTTACAAATCCAGCAA
>KV751383.1:99508-118936 GCA_001698575.1 Mola mola | reverse complement strand
TGTCTTTAATAAAAAGTAATTTATAAATAAAGTAGTGATAGGGCTGGTAGGAGAAGAGGGAGTCCTGATGGAGAAGTAAGGACATCGATTTATTGTTAATTGTGTGTGTATATAGATTTCTTATGTTTGTAGTGGAGGTAAGGGGGTGAGGGGTTGTTATAGGAAGAATATGTTTTATGGTTAAGTATTTGTGGAGATTTCTTGTCTCATGTGATTTTCAGACTTTTGGATAGTGTGAAGTATGAAATATGAAGTATGGAGGATGTGTTAATGTATCTTAATAATGTATATGAATAAGTATGATATATATTAATGTTGTTTTCAGATTGTAATGATAGAGGCACAAAATTAAGTAAAGACAATTACAAAGATGAAAAAAAGAGGAAAATTTTAAAGTGGGTGCGGAATTCCTAGATTGGGTTAAATTGCAGCTATCATCACCATTTCCTACTGCTCAATTCTTCCCCATTAGGTCACCTGCCAGGGATGCTCACTGATTGCATTGGCAATTGAGCCCTTAGCATACCTCATTGGAACTAATTCACTGAGTAGGGCTTTAATGCAGAAAGACCCCATACATACCTTTGTTTTGTGCAGGCAACATGCACTTGTATCTAATTGATATAGACGATTCCATGCCACATCTACTTGGATGTTGAAATCGACACAAGCATCATGCCCACACATGAACATAGCTATCATAACACTTCTATCAAAACCCCTGATACAGCCCTCCAGTTATTGTCCCCCTCACACTTAATAACACTTACTTAGAAAATATTGCAAAAATGCTGGCAACAGAAATAGAAACAGCAACCCCTATGCTAATCCTCCCCCAACCAGAAGGCTTCATCAAAAATGAACAGCTTCAGGTGACATTTGTCGGCTCTTTAATGTAATCAACATATCACAACACAACAAAAATAAAACTATTATTTTGTCATTATATCTGATTATCATATATCAGAATATAAAATTCTTTTCAATGCAGATGATTTATTATTAAACCCCTCTCCACATTCCCTCAAAAAACCTTAAATTCCGTTACCAACTTGTCCACAATTTTACACTCACACAATAAACTGGGATAAAGCAACTATATTAGCGCTGTCTGTAGATGCATTCAGCCCAATAACTCACCCTGACACACTGGCTATGTAAAATGTTTAGGTATAAATATTTCCCTCTGGTTGTCAGAGCTTTTCCTTCCCAATCACTCCCCTTTGCTAAATATATACTGCAGAAGATGGTTTCAAATGCTGGAGCAAACTACCACTCATTATGATTAGACATATCGTAACAGTTATAAAAAGCACTGAACTTCTTCCACCGCATTCTGTCAAATCAAATAAATTATTTCTTCAAATGCATCAAAAAACACAGCTACATGGCTAACCCATGGTTAAACTGTAACAACATAAATATAAAACCACTTCAAGTGCAGACCTTCCCTTCCTACCACAGTCAAGAAGATAGATTGCTACAAGAACCTCAGTCTTCTCAGCTCTGGCAGCCTGGTGCAAAAGCTGTAACACAATGCAGATATCAATAAAGCTGGACTTCCAGCTGTACAACACCCCTGTCTACCTTAAACCATGGCAACAAACAAACACATTCACCAAAAAAATGGGTGTAAGAATATTTCTTGACCTTTTGAAAATTTGCTTTGTTTACTTATTGGAATAAACGCTAAGAGAACTTGTGAAACATAAATTAAACTTAAATCTGGTACTTGTATCTCCTAACTAAATATGTGCGAGGCTATTAGACTGTCACCTCCTTTGGTACTTCAATAGATATCTATGGGCAACTTTAACATGGTGTCAACACTGCTGTAGCTGTTGTGCTGTGGACCACTTGTAGTAATGAAAAGCCTTCCTTGTTTGCAATACGAGATACTATAAATCAGATTAATTGCCCTCTATATCCTTTGTGAGCTGAATGAAGCCTTGCAACACAGTCCTATGGTGTATTTTTGTCTTGATTAGGGAACTGGGTGATTGAAAAATACAGCAGGAAGCAGAGTGGAGGAGTAGAGGACAGCACAGGTAAATATATATTCTATGTAATGGTTTGAGTTGGTCATTGTAATGTCCTAATAAAGATAGTGGTGAAACACTGCATGTATTTTCTGGCAGTGCAGGTGCCTTAGTCAAGCTTCTGTAAAATGGTAAGAGATCAGTCTGCAGGATTTCCTTCATTTATGCCTTCTCAGTCAAATGTAGGAAGTGAGACAGGTCAATACAACAAGCTATTTTCAATCCAGACTGCAGACAAAACTGGAACAGAGCCAAATACTTTAAGAGAAAGTCAGGTGGTGGTGCGTGTTCAAAGCTGTTTGTGGAAGGGGTTTGGAGAGCTGAGTGAAAAAGGCTATAAACTGCAGTACCTCTGCAGTCACAATGTGCATATTCATGCAAAAGCCAGTTGTAAGACAAATCAGCTGTCAAAAACCTGCAAAATAAAATTCATATATGCCTCCGTAGTCCTATGTGCTATCTTCACCAAATATAAAGGCATTTGCGCAGTGGCACAAGTTACTGTGTCATTTTTTGCTTCAAATGTCAAATGAATGTTGCTACGTTTTGTGCGAAAATTACTTTTTCTTAAGGTGATTTAATTTTGATTAGCACCTGCAAATGCAAAACTTTGTGTGTGTGTGTGTGTTAGTGTGTGAGTGAGAGTGAGTGAGTGAGAGTGAGAGACTGTTTTTGTCAGTGTTCCTGCGTGCAGCAGTGTGTAAATGGAGACACAAAATACTGTTGCCTGTGGGTCACCTTAGGGTGTCATCTTTCCACAAAGCCAAATGAATCAATCAATGGAGGAACATTGATCTATAAAAGCGCACACCTATAGCCCAGCAGGAAAGCACTGATTAGAATAAGAATTATGAGCCTACCTACCCCTGCACTCTGCCACAAACACACAGGCAAACACACACATACTTTCCTTCCACCTCCAGATCAGGTTGACATAACTGACACAAACAGCCTTCATTGCGCTCTTACTGACACTCTGTCTGTCACCACAGACTCTACACACTCTCAGCTGAAGATAATAACAATCAAAGTGAGACAGGCCAGACACATTTCAGTGCAAACTAATGCAAATACTGGCTACAAAAGGTTAAAATTGTGTCTTTCAGAACACAAGCGCTGCATTAATATGAGTGGTATTTCTCAGGTTGATACTTATGGTTTCTGTGGTCCTGTGTATGTGTGTGCATTCACATACATGCACCCGTGAATGTGTGCGCCTGTGGTTGCGGCCTTCCTGACACCTGGGTGGTCTCCACATTTACTGATCACCTGAACGCCTGTCAATCAGCCTCATCTCTTGTAGAATAAGAGTCTGCCACTGTGGTAACAACTCTCCGGCTGCTCATTGTTGTGTACTTGAGTATAGTACTTTTCCAGTGGTGTTGCTTTTGTTCTCAATCTGTTGAATCCCAACATTACCGTCCTGTGCCTATAGATATAGACTCCTGGGCTGACGTCCATGTTCACAGTTTTAGGGAACAGTTTGTAATATAGAAATAGTAATTATTTAAAACAAAGAAATTCCTTGTTTCAAATCAATGCAACAATACATTTGACAGAGACTTGTATTTAGGCAAGTGACTCACTCCAACTGATTATCTGTAGGTCATTTTAAACACAAAATTACAAGGACAAGACTCACTTACAGCTTTTCCTTTTTCCTGCTCACTTTTTAGTATTCCGTTGCTTTTTTATGCATATAAATAACCCACCGACGGCTGATCAACTTAGAGTAGAATTGTGTTTGACAATTTGAGCAAAAATTGTCTTAAAATCAAGGCAAAAAGGTACACCATATATAAGCCACATGAGGGATTAAAGCAATATGAATGCAACTCATAGAGTGGTTACTTTTCCAAATTTGATCAAAAATAACATAGTTGAACATTTTGATGTGAGCAGCTTCATAAGTTTAGTTGGTTTGCTGCTTGGCTCTGGATCGGAAGGATCATTATTCTGTTTTTTTCCTACTCTAAATCAATCCTATGTGCCGACACATAGATAAAGCTGTATTGCGCTCTTCTGTGACATAGAGCTCCACTGTTGTTCACTCTCAAACACACATTCACAGTAGGTAAAAGATTTTACTTCATTGGTATGATGATAGACACAATGTAAGTTATTTTTACATAGTCCTTTATACTTCCGCATGTCTTTTAAAGTCTTGCCTTGGAAGGACTTTCTCACAAAATAACAGACAGTGGCAACAGACATGCAAAACATATGTATTGTTCAGCCACAACATTAAAACCACTGACAAATGACGTTCATAGCAATCATCATGTCATTCCAATGCAGTATTCTGCCGGGAAGCTATGGGCCTTGTATTTATGTTACATTGACACGTAGTAACTATTATTGCGGACCAAGTACACCTCCTCAGGGCAACACGGCTCCCCAGTGGCAGGATCCCCCAGCAACATAATGCGCTTCACCACAAACAAATACCTATCAGGAATGACTCAGCGAAGAAGAGAAAAGGGCTCTGACCTGGATTCCAAACTCTCAAGATCCCAACAAGAATTGAGCATCTATGGAATGTGATGGAACCAGAGGTAGTACTCCCCCTCCTCACAGGGCCCAAAGGATCCACTAAAAATGTCCTTTTGTCAGGAACCACAGGACACTTTCATGTCCTGAAAGGTCACAGCTGTTTTGGTAGCATGAGAGGGACTAATACAGTATTAAGCAGTTGGTTTTATTGCTGTAGCTGATGAGTGTCCAGAAGCACTATCAGCCAATTACAGGTGTAAAGGATAAGACATCCCAATCTCATTTCCAGCTTGGCGAATATCAATGTTTTGTTATGGCCCCTTACGGCTAGTCTAGACATAAAGAGTGAACTCTTTAGCATGAGGTCAGCACGTTTTAATGCGTGTGCAGTGTAAAGCCTTCTATTTCCCTTTCAGATTCTTTGAACAGCTGATCGACCACAACAATATTTCCAAATGAAGAGTGCAAAGAGGGGGTGTCGGCTGGAGTCGAGTGGAGGCTCACACATACTGTATGACTTTCACCCAGAAGACCAGAGTTTTGGTCCCATTTGAAACCATACATCAGCAGTCACTTCTTAAACATAACTGTATGGTGCTTGTGCCCAGACTTGACCCAATGTCACTTAGGTTTTCTAAACCTAACTACCTGATTGTTTTTTGGACCTTAACTTAAACAAGTGCCACCTAGCTTTTCCCAAACCTAACCATGCGGTTTTTGTGGCCTAAGATATCCAAACGTCATGTTTTGTGCCCAAACTTGACCCAGGCAACAAAGACACAGTGTGTCCTGATTAGACACACAGGACACGAGCCTTTGCGTACTGGCCAGAGACACTAAAGGGAAGGTTTAGTGCATCAACTACAGACACCAAAGGGCACATTGTGCTTGTGGCTAAGACGAAAGACGCACATGTCAAGATTTACATTTCAGGGAATAACCTTTACACTATTGTAAATGAACATTTCCTTTTCCCATTATCATTCAGATGTACATGGATGTTGACCTCCATGTCTTCATGTCTTTCCCTGTTCAATTTTGAAACTGTCTAAATGGAGGACAGAAATGTTTCCATGCAAAGCCTTGAGAAAGGTTGGAGGCTTTTATTTCATGTCACAACAAGGTCACAGCATGTTTACGCAATGTACTGACTGCAAGTCTGCCCAGCACTTCCTGCTGGTATTGCGTATCTACTTTTAACACATGACACACATCCATGCAGATGAGAGACTTTTTTAAAATTCATTCTTGAAAATAATCCCAACAAGGCCCATTGAAAACAGCCTGAATCGTGTGTTAAGACTCCTCCATTATTAATTGGACACTTAAAATAGTCCCTAATGAATGTTTACTTTTTGTGTAATATTTGAAATAAATACTGTACTGTTTTTTTTTTTTAAAAACTGCTAATTACTAATGGTGAATGAATGATTGATCATAAAATTGTTCTACTGAAAGCAGACCTTTCCACTCAATATGAAAGAAAGAGCCTACCTCCTCTCTCATCTTCCAATTTAGTGACTAGTCTAAGGAAGTAAGAATAGGAAGAGCTACTTATACAAAGTCACCTACAAGTTGATGCAGCAGCATTGTAAATAATCAGGATTGGTTCTTTAGGTTTTCTATGTTGAATAGCTGGGCTGGATGAATTTTGTTTTGAAAACTGTGATTGATGAATTGTAGCGATGTTGAACGGTGTTGACTTCTTATTTTGTCATGATGTGTGTCGTAGTACATTAAAAAAACACCACATGGACATGTTAACAAGGGCAAAAATGTAAATTTCATCTGAGATCATTTTTAGGACTTTGTAGAGCAGGAATCAAAGGGCCTTTAATGGAAAATGTAGACAAAAAAAACCTTATCCATTTCATGCAGTGGTACACATTTATTTTCAGACATTTACTGTGTGATTGTATTATTGTGTTTTATATTTAAAATGTCCTAATGTTCATATACCTGTAGTCTATATTATGTCATTCTTGTTATTTATTGGTTGCTGTGTATGTTTTATAGGAGTAGTTGTATGACACTAAAATATGGTCATTGTCATGTTGGGACAGAATTTACGGACAAAATAACAAATATGAAGGTAAACACTAGTGCCTTGTTATCTGTATGTTTGCAATGTTTACTGTCAGGTGACCTTGCCACACCTTAGCTTTAGCTGAGTCGATGCCTCTGGCCTGTGTCACAGTAATGACAAATAGTACAGGATTGACTATGCGTTCCACCAGCTATATGTGGACAGAGAGGCTGCTGTAGTCTTTGATTGGTTTATCAGCGGCACATCTGCAGCTCCCTCTGCACTCCCCTGCCAGCGCCCACCACTGAATGTAATACTGCTCCAGTTCCAGGACAGACTCATCAATCTAAGACATACACACACACACACACACACCACTGAGCTCCAACATTTCAAAGAGCAGTGTCACTACAACATTACATTCAAAATGTCAAGTGTCTCTTTCTTTCCCTCTCTCGCCTCTGTCTATCCTTATCTCTGTCATACTCACCCAGAGATGTTTGTTACAAGAAGATGAAGAAATTATGTTATTGATATAATAAAATAATTTCTTCATCTTCTTGTCAACATGATCTCACACACCCACACACAACATCTGTTGTGATATATTGAGATACAGCTGATAGAGCAGTGGAGGAATTATGAGCAGCCATGTTAAGCAGCTGAGCCAAACCTGAATGTAATTAATATATATTTTACATCACAACATCCTTTCAGCGCAGACACTCACTTGAGCTGACCAAGAAAAGATGGGCACAAGTGCAGCTAGAATTTAATTTGAAAACTGAATAAGAAAGTTATGGATACAAAATAACTAACCATCTTAAGCAGAAAACCCATGAATTTCTTGCACTTGAAATGACCTGTGACCAGACAACACCACCAATCTTTTTCTGAAAAATCTGAAATCAACTTATCAATATGTGATGCAATTTCTATTTGTCCAACAATTTAACCTAATTTAGATTGGAACTGTACTGAGATTAAAGTTTGACAAGCAAAAAAAGTTTGATTGAGGGAGTAGCTTGACAAAAAAAGAGGCATTTACAGTGAACAGAGCAGTATCAAGGGTGTAAACCATGTCAGGTGTTCTGTGAAGACACTCTTAAGGAACAGTTTTACTCTAAATAATAACATGCTAACATTCTTACAATAAATCATGGAAAAATACTCACATTCAGTAGGTTTGCTTATTCTCACCACCCTGGTGTAGAATTTCAGCAAAATAACTAAACCTGAAAACAGGGTGCCATTATCTATACAGCTATTTTGTCATAAACCAAAAGCTTTGAGTCCATTTTATGGGGAAGAAATACATTAGAACTCATTCTGAGGGGGACATAAATGCCACTGGGATGCAAAACTTAAAGGTGTAGTATGTAACACAGGTGATTGTTGTCAAGTAGGCTGTGGGTTTCCTGGATTGTCAGATACTGGTGCTTTGGTTTTGTAGCCGGCAGGTTCAAACAACCCAAAGTATTTGACAACCCAGGAATAAGGCTCAACATTGTGTAAATTTCTTCTTGAGGCAACCTGCTGATGTTGTCATTATGTCATTTGGTAAAATTGTGGGCTTTGAAATTGGTCAGCAGCTTGCTATCCAAGAAGACAGATTCTATGTAAGATGAAGGGATATGGAACATTCGATAGTCCAGCACTCCCTGTGTATAGTTTTTGTGCTAGATTAGGCTAATTACAACCATCAAAGAAGAAAATTTAGATAATTAAGTACATTTGTTTAGGGATTGGCTAATGAGATAAAGTTGCAGTTGATATTTCAAAGGGTAGAACTCCACATTCAAACATGTAGTATGTAACAGCTGCCATTAGGATGCTGAAGCTTTATTTCATGTAATAAAACTCAGGCAGGATCTATGAACCAAATATGAACTCTGTACGAACCACCAACAACAATGTCAACACATATAGATATACAAACTAGCACTATAGTTACTGTAATATACAGTAAATTCAACCAAATTCAACCAATTCTGACCAGCCAGGTAAACCTTCACAACCTTCCTGCACACTCACACGCAGAGCAAACTTTTCCACACACCACAGTGTATCCACAGCAGACCACTGGAATATCATGGGATTAAATAAGAGTGTGGTGTCCTTAGCAGAACTGAGAGGCCCTGAGCCCACCCACAGTTGCTGCCTTGCTCCAGAGCACAGCAGCAGCAGCAGGGCGATGGACGTTCGATTGGCAGGGGTTTGACTCTACCTTGCCCTCGGTCCAGCAGAAACAGATGTTACTGGAGGTGCTCAGGATATCCGAAATGAAGGAGCAGATGCCGAGACGCATGGTGATAGACGACAATGCAGCAGGAGAGATATATATATAGAAAAAGAAGAGAGATAAGGAGAGTTGCGGGAGCTGTTGACAGAGCGGCGAATGAGCTAGAATTAGGACTAGGAGCAGGAGGAGGAGGAGAGAGAGGGAGAAAGAGAGAGGAGAGAGAGCGACAGAGGGAGTGAAGAAGGAGAAGAGAGAGGGTAAAAGGGAGAGATGGAGGGAGGAGGATGGCTGCGCCTGTCGCATGCAAAGCTTGCGTGTGTGTGTGTGTGCATTCATGTGTGTGTGTGCTTCTAATGCTCAGATTTATGATAACAAAGCCAAAGTGTTACACTTTTATTACAACTTAAGATATATTGTCAATACAATCCAACAGTGACACAAAGTGTTCAGTGGATCACTTTTCATTCTACTGTATGTACCAGTTAAGTTGTAGTTTTTTAAATATTTACAAATGTCTACAATTCAAAAATGTGTAAGCTTACGCACGCATTTTCAATATCTATACAATCAGCCCAGTGTCGAGGTGGACACCGAACATTATGTGTGTCTGTGAGATATGAAACATCATCACAATCACTAATTCTCTTCTTGAGTAATGCTCAGAAAATATTATAATGTCACAGTGGAGTTGACCTTTGACCTTTTAGATACCAAACATCATTGCATTGTATCCTGTTAGACATTTGTGTAAAATGTTGTGATAATTAGCATATGCAATATGAATTCAGGTTTGTGAGGTTCATTTATTTCATCCTTGAGTTCTAACAGTTTGTGTCTAATTTCTAGAAATTCCCTCAAGGTGTTCCTGAGCTATTGTGTTCATGAAAATCATGGAAAGATGTCGCCACAGCTATAATCAGCATGGGGGCAGAGAATATATCATTAGAAAAGAAGAATATCATATGAACCCTGTGTGATATTTTTAACAAAATTGAGTTTTATTAGTTTTATTATGATTTGTTATAGTCGTTTATTTGACAAATGATCTGAGGTGTTCTGCTTCTCTATATATTCGGCCCTTTAATTAATTCATTATTCAGACGTGACAATGAATCAGTAACGTCATGTGCCCACCACATTATGGAAGAACTGGTTACACACACATGCACACATTGACAGTTACATATATTCAACTATCCCAAATCAGCAAGTGCCCTCTGGTCCCCAAAAAAAATTCAGCCTTTACTCCTTTGTTAAAGGAGTACTCTGGTGTTTTTAACCCTATTTTTCTTTTAGGCGCAATAATTTTACATAATACATTTTAAATTGAAAACTACTCCAACATGGAGGTCAGGGGCTAGTTGTCAAGCTAAACTTTAGCTTGACAAGGATGTCCAATTCAATGGCATAAGACGAATGAAAACATTGGAAATGAATTGCCTTATATTTCCACTAAACACCATAAGCAGTGGTTGTTCTCAGTCCTGCAGCTGTATTGGCCAGTTAAAATGCATGTAGCTTGCATAAGCAAAAACATGTAGGTGGTTGAGTATTTTGGAGTGGCTGTTAACCATTAATGTCTGCTTTGATTTGAGGGCCTTAAGGGAGCTGAGTTATCATTAACATAAATAGACTCTCTGATTTTACATTGATTGCTTGACCCAGTCTGGCTTGTTTCCCATGTTTAGTGAAAACATACCTTTGCACAACACACACACACACACACACAACTAAAACTCACCTTGCATGCTTCCAGAGTTTGCGTGGTGGTGGTATTAGATCTCTCTTGTTTAGAGGGGCAACTCCTAGAGCTGCCTGCATGATGGTGATGAACTTCTTGTACTTCATGTTATTGCTCATCAATGCCTTACCATCGCAATGCTTGTTAGTCAATCTGTTGACATGTCGGCATCTTCGCTTGCCTATGGTAGATCAACCTTTCTGTCAGTAGGTATTCCTGGCTGTGGTGCTGAAGAGTTGAAAACGCCGTCTGAGAGCTGAATGCTGAGCAGAGGAGACAGAGCAGCAGTGAGGGGAAAAAGCCAAAAACAAAACAGCCATGTACTGATTTATGTTGAAGCATCACTGTTACATAATTCACACTGAAAATCCCACCACAGGAGGATAATAGTGGCACTAAGCCTCTGGGTGCTTAAAGTGGTAATCCACCACATCCTTCCCCTTATTTTTCTGTTTCTTTTAGTTTGATCACAATTGTGTTCAGTTGTCTCATTGGGGTGTAAATTCAATGTTGGTTTTCTTATTGATATCCAAACAAAAGAATACATGCTTATATCAGCATATCAGGAAACCCCATGACAATCACTGATCATTAGATGATGGTTATCTGTTGGATCGCATCAATTTCAGGTACAGGCTTGTCACATGCTTTCCATTATTTTGTAAGTATTATAATTTTCATTGAATAGAAATAGGGGGCTAATAGGGCTTTGAAGTGACTTTTTTTCCAAAGAAGTATTTTCCATCATAAATCATTATTAATTAATTAAAATGTTCAGAAATTTGTATGATTGAATTGGTGCTATTTCAAATATTGTTTCAGTTCAGTTTTTTTTTTTATGATGAAGAATTCTTTGTGTCCTGCACAAAATGAAGGATATACATTTATAGAGGATATACAGGATATATAGTGATAAATAACTACAAAAACAAAACAAACAATAAAACATAGGTTGTATTCTACATCTACATCATCATCTGTATCAGCCTAGAATTTGCCTATCAGTGCACTGACAATGAGGCCTCACGAATACTGTGAAGACTGTGGACTGAGAAAAACAACAAAACATCATCTCATAAACCAGATGGTGATCAGATTGAATAACAAGTAACTGAAAAAAGGTAAGACAGTGACATGCAGATGCATCTGCACATTTGGTAAATGTTCCATGCTCCCAAGTAGGTTTGAATGAGTAACTTGGTTAAAGTGAGTCTGGTACACATGGTGTACTTTTCATGAATATAATCTGTGTAAAATCTGTTATTAGCTCTGGATGGAGGAAAATCTTCTTGTTGAGGTCAGAAATTTTAAAGCTGAGGCCAATGTTTTACTGATAAATTATATTATGTATGTATGTAAAAATTCCCCACTCGCCCTCTGTAGGTGGTCCTTTGTCTCCTTCGAGCTCGGGTCCTCTACCAGAGGCCTGGGAGCCTGAGGGTCCTGCGCAGGATCTTAGCTGTTCCTAGGATTGCGCTCTTCTGGACGGAGATCTCCGATTTTATTTCTGGGATTTGTTGGAGCCACTCTCCCAGCTTGGGTGTCACAGCCCCGAGTGCTCCCATCACCACAGGTACCACTGATGCCTTTACTCCCCACATCCTTTCCAGCTCCTCTTTCAGCCCTTGGTATTTCTCGAGCTTCTCATGTTCCTTCTTCCTGATGTTGCTGTGACTTGGGATTACCACATCTACCACTACCGCCCACTTATCCTGTTTGTCGACCACCAACGTGGTGGTCGATGGTAGTGGCGGTTGATTAGCCACTACCCTCTTATCGGTCTGGAAGTCCCACGGGATCTTTGTTCGGTCATTCTCACCTTTTTTGTGGTGTTGTCCACTTTGATCCTGGAACCTCCAGCCCATACTCGGCACAGGTGTTTCTGTATACTATGCCGGCGACTTGGTTGTAACTCTCCAAGTATGCCTTACCTGCCTGCATAATGCACCCTGCTGTTGTGTGCTGCACTGTCTCTGGGGCATCTTTGCACAGTCTGCACCTTGGGTCCTCTCTGGTATGGTAGACCCAAGCCTCTATCGATCTTGTGATCAAGGCCACTGGTATGTTTTCTCGATAGCCACATCTTCTATCTGTCAGTAGTACATCCCATACAGGGGCTTGTCCCTCCATGAATGTCTCTCTTCTTCCTTCCCCTCACTGGGTTTCTGCTGCCTGAGGCATTCACTTAGCAAGTCATCATTGGTGGCCATCTTCCTGATGTATTCCTGGATCTTGGTTGTTTCAGCTTGGATAGTGGCTCTGGCACTCACTAATCCTCAGCCTCCCTCTTTCTGCTTAGTGTACAGCCTTAGGGTGCTGGACTTGGGTTGAAACCCTCCACGCATGGCTAGGAGCTTCCTTGTCTTGATATCTGTGGCTTCTATCTCCTCCTTTGACTAGGTTATTATACCAGCAGGGTATCTGATGACGGTCAGGGCATAGGTGTTGATGGCTCAGATCTTGTTTTGACCATTCAACTGACTACAAAGGACCTGCCTTTGTAGTCCAAATACCTACTCTATGTAGGTATTTGGCTGTGACTGACTTCCTAGCAGACTCTTCGAGATTCCCAATTGCCTGCGGGATCCCAAGGTATTTATAGCTGTCCTGAACATCGGCTATGTTGCCTTCTGGTAGTTCAACCCCTTGAGTTGTGATCATCTTGCCTTTCTTTGATATCATTCGGCTACACTTGTCTAGCCCAAATGACATGTCGATGTCAGTGCTGTAGATCCTGGTGATGTGGATAAATGAGTCGATGTCTCGCTCACTCTTCACGTACAGCTTGATGTCATCCATGTTGAGGAGGTGGCTGATCGTTGTTCCATTTCTGAACCGGTATCCGAGCCCACTCTTTGTGATGATCTGGCTGTGGGGGTTCAGGCTAATGCAGAACGGCAGGGGGGAAAGGGCATCTCCTTGGTGTATGCCACACTTGATGCTAACTTGGGCAATTAGCCTTGAATTGGCTTCCAGAGTAGTCTTCCACAGCCCCATCGAGTTCTTGATGAAGACTCTTAGTGTCCTGTTGATCTTACATAGCTCCAAGCACTCCAGTATCCACTTATGTGGCATTGAGTTAAAGGCTTTCTTGTAGTCAATCCAGGCAGTGCACATGTTGGTCCTTCTTACAGTCTCTAGAGACTGCCCTGTCCACCAGTAGCTGGTGTTTGGCTCCTCTGGTGTCACTACCAACCCCTTTCTGGGCCCTGCTCATGTATTGAGACACATGCCTACTCAACTTGGCCGCAGTGACTGACAGGAGTTTCCATGTCGTGCAGAGGCAGGTTATTGGCTGGTAGTTGGATGGAATCGTTCCCTTCTGGGGGTTCTTCATGATCATGACCGTCCGACCTGGGTCAACCACTTTGGGTGGGTCCCATCTTTCAGCTGCTGGTTCATCTGAGCTGCCAGGCGTTCATGGAGTGCAGTTAGCTTCTTTAGCCAGTAGCTGTGGATCATGTCACGGTGCTGTCCAGTTTTCTTCATCCCTGAGACAATTTCTTCGATGTCTGCCATTGTGATGTTTACTGGGTCTTGTTCCAGGAGATGGCGATGGTCCTCTCTCAGGTCCACGAACCACTGAGCATGGGTGTTATGTGATGCCTCTTTCTCCCATATGCCCTTCCAGTACTGTTCAGTCTCACACTTGGGTGGGTCTGTCCTCATCTTACTACCCTCCCACTGAGAGTACAATTTGGATGGTTCAGTGGTGAACATCCTGTTGATTCTCCGGGCCTCCACGTCTCTAGTGTTCCTCTTCAGGCAGGGAGCCAGGGCTGTGAGCCTCTGTTTGGCAGTCTCCAGTGCCTCAGTTACGGACAGCTTGCTTTTCTTCTTTAGTGCTTTGTTGGTCTTGCCCTTCTCCAGCTCTGGCGGTTGGCTAACCTCTCTCCATGTTTCCTTGATCTTAGCCTCCAACCGTTTGCTCCATGGACGGTATTGCCCCTTGCTCCCATTCAAATTGTAGCCAAGCACTTCTAGGATTACTGCTGCTGTGGCATTTAAATCTTGTTGATCTCACTGATGGTTACAGTAGGGATAGTTTGTAGTGGCGCATTCATTCATCTAGCAGACCTTCTGAGGGCATTCTGCCATAAGCCTTGGCAACCATTTCCGTGGGTTCCAGGTATCCATGTTAGCCATTAACTTACTTCTCAGGTCAGCGGCCCTTGTGCTAATGTCTTCCAGGCTTCTTATTGGGGTTTGAAACCCAATCTCTAAGTGTTGGGGGGGATGATGACCTCTCGTCCTGGCTCCCCCTTGCCGTAGCATTCGTTGTGGTACTTCATCTATCTCTAGTTGTGATAGTAATTGTTGATTGCGGACATTGGAACAATGAGTTACGAGCTGTTTCTTCGTTAGCTTGGATGATGGGTTTCGAAGCATCTATAGGTCCCACATCCGTTGCATGTAACACCTCTGACTGGGGTTGCTGGTATAGTAGCATTCCATTAATCCCACATTGTAACGCCTGCTCCATGTATGTCTTGTTCCAGTAACGCACTTTATATGTATATATATATAGTATTTGCATAAAGCATGTCACATTGCCTTGATAAATTAATAAATGTTTCTACAACATTTTTACATTATATTAATGGACAATCCATGTAACAATGTGTGCAACGTTTTTGAAGATACATGCATGATTTATGTGTTTATTTATTCTTTTTAAAGCTCAGCTTCAGTGCTATTATCACTGAGGGTTGGTTAATCTAAATGGCATTACATGACAGACAAAAAATAAATCCTTTATTCATTTTACACAGATGGGTTTTGACGAAGGTAGTATATTATGACAGAAAATAATTCTCCATGAAAGTGTACTGTGCCAGAATAGTGTCAGCAGATGAGATACTAGCTCTGTTCTATTATTCCTATCAGATTAATGACCAAACGGATGTCAGCATAATAAATTCATGCATAAATGGATGGATTTGGACACACAGACAAGCACACACCCAAGCATCATGAGCAGGCATGGCAGAGGATGATTACAACTGGTGTAGTATGATGGTGCAGTGTGAGATTAACCCAGAAAAAAAAAAATGTCACTTGTAAATCAGATCATTCAAGGTCAGACCGTAACAATCTTGCCTTTCTCTCACACTAGAGCTTAGCATCTGTCAGAACACTTGTGTTCCTGCACTTGTTAAATCCACGTCAACATAAACTGCACAATGATCTTGTTTCTTTGCTTGGGTGAAGATATTCAGGTTGTACAAGCTATTAGATGGCGATGAGCTTAATTGTGTGAAGTCCTTTGGCAAGGACAAGGTAAAGGATGTTCATTTATATGGAAAAGTCCCACACTGCCAGTTTAAAGATGTACTCCAGTCACTGATTAAACCAATTAAATTTCTTATACATACCTTAACTTATTTCTTTTTTTTCATTAAAAAAAATCTCTTGGATGTAATTCTAAACCTTTGCCTGTAAGTTTTGTTTCTACAATCTTCAAACCACTCCCTCAAGTCATCAGGGTTAGTTCCTCAGTTTTTCTACATTGAAGACCCTGGCTGTCAGAATTTGTCTGAAGCTGACTGCTTATTTCAGTCATAATTTGTGTCGTAGAACATAAAAAAACACCACATAGACATGTCATCATTCACAGAGGATTTTTGTTTATTGTAATTTTAGTATCTCCAAAATTTTTACGGAATATTATAAAAATTATAAACCATAAGTTAACACAGGACATTTGTTCTTACTCACATGTATATTAAAGGCAATTGTTACATTCTATTCCATATTTATCAAAACTGAAATCCTAAAACATCCTAAAACAGCCAGACAGCTATAGTTTATTTTGAACACAACTTTACTGTTTTTGTCTGTCAGTCCATGGGTTTGTAACCAACCACTTCTCCAACATTCTATGCGTGGAGGTCATGAATGCAGTAAACTCCTGCAAATTAATGAACTACTGTGTAAACCAACATTCATCTTGACTTAGTAAATCTTTGTTTGGGTCAGTGCCATAAGTGCACAGAGCTTCTTGGTGTGAAAGAAATGTACAAAACCACCCTGGTGCTTTGAATATCAGCTCAGATGGGATTTCTTCTCTAAAAGTTCAAAATGGTGAAATTTCTTTTGGTAAAGAATTTCTAGTAGGAAGAACCAGGAAGTACAGGAGAGTATTCCGAGGAAGGGGTTGGCAAGGAAAAAATGGGATAGTAAGGGAATGGAAGACAGTAAACAGGAATACAAGATGCAGCATAAGGTTTAGAAGGTGGCAAATGCTAGACAGAAGGCAAATGGTGAACTGTATCAGAGTTTGGACACTAATGAAGGTGAAAAAGGGATCCTTATTGTCTGGTGAGGCAGAGGGATCGAGCTGGGAAGGACGTGCAGCAGGTTAGGGTGATGATAGAAAAATATGTATTTTCACTAGCTTGTTGTTTAAGATACAGAAACTATGTTGTGTGAAGTATGTCCGTGAAGGTTCTCAGTCGTCCAGGTCATCTTAATCTCGGCGTGTTTAGTAGGAAGCAACTGGACTTCTTATCTTCTTTGAAGATGTTTCGCCTTTCATCCAAAAGGCTTCTTCAGTTCTGAGGGACAGTGCGGGAAACCCAGGTATTTAACCCGAGTAGGTGGAGGCATTCACCAAAAATGAGGACGTGGTGAAAACACCTAGGCTGGGGGGGTTATCCTCTGGCTAGGCATCATGTGAGCCATTAAGGTCACATGAGCCCAGGTGTGAATCACTCAAGAGTGTTTGTCCCTCACCCCTGATTTCATGCGACACCTTGGGATCACATGGCCCCAGGTGTGTATGAGGGTTAAACCGCCTGGGGAGGGCTCCCAAGACAGCATTTAACAGAAAATGTACTTCAATATCTTTTATTGAGAATAGTGGTGAATATTTTTTCCCCCACGGGTGATAAAGGACAGGGATAGAAATGTACTCACAAGTGAGAAGAGCGTGCTGAGAAGATGGAAGGAGTACGTTAAGGAGATGATGAATGAAGAAATGAGAGGAAAAGAAGGGTTGAGGAGGTGGAAACTGAAGTTAGAAAGATTAGTAAAGATCAAGTGAGAAAAGCTTTGAAGAGGATGAAGAATGGAAAGGCAGTTGGTCCTGATAAAACTATGGAAGTGTTTAGGAGAGAGGGCTTTGACGAAGCAGTTCAACATGATCTTGGCCAGTGAGAAGATGCCTGAGAAATGGAGAAAAAGTGTACTGGTGCCAATCTTTAAGAACAGAGCTGTAGCAACTACAGAGGGATAAAGCATATGAGCCACACAATGAAGATTTCAGAAAGAATAGTGGAAGCAAGGCTAAGAGAAGAAGTGATGATTTGTTAGCAGCAGTATGGTTTCATGCCAAGAAAGACCACTACAGACGCCATGTTTGCTTTGAGAATCCTGATGGAGAAGTATAGAGAAGTTCAGAAGGAGTTACAATGTATCTTTGTTGATCGAGAGAAAGCCTATGACAGGTTGCTGAGGGAGTAACTTGGAATCTCTATGAGGGAGTCTGGAATGGCAGAGAAGAATGTTAAATTGATGCAGGATATGTATGAGAGCAGTATGACAGTAGTGAGGTGCACTGAAGGAGTGACGGATGGCTTCAAGGTGGAGGTGGGACTGCATTAAGGATCGGCCCTGAGCCCCTTCTTGTTTGCTATGGTGATGGACAGACTTACAGATGAGGTCAGGCAGCTATCTCTGTGAATGTTGATGTTTGCAGATGACAAGTGGGTGGAGAAAAGTGTCAGGAGTGATCTGTGACAAAAAAAAGTAGCAGCAAAAGTGAAGGGAAAGGTTTCACAGAGGGTAGTGGGACTAGCAATGTTGTTTGGTTTGGAGACTGGCACTGACCAAAAGACAGGAGGCAGAGCTGGATGTGACCGAGTTAAAGATGTTGAGATTCTCTTCGGGAGTGATAAGGACGGACAGGATTAGGAATGAGCACATCAGCACAGATCGGACGTTTTGGAGACAAAGTTAGAGAAGCCATATTGAGATGGTTTGGACGTGTCCAGAGGAGGGACAGTGAATATATTGGTAGAAGGATGCTCAAGATGGAGCTACCAGGTAGGAAGCAAAGAGGAAGATAGATGTTGTGAGAAAGATAATGTGGACGGTGGGTGTGAGAGAAAAAGATTGAGAGAACAGGGAGAGATGGAGGATGATGATTCGCTGTAGCGACTCCTGGAAAAGTTAGGTTAAGCCGAAAGAGGAAGAAGAAAATAATTTCTACACCTGGTCATTCATTGAGTCATTTAAAAGCTGCATGTCAGGGTGCTCCCTAGGTTTTATATCAAAAAAGGGTGGCTGAGTTATGATTCACTTAATCTCTAACTCTTAAGAAGAATCTTTCCTCTTGCTGAGGGATGCTGTCCGTAACAGTGTAAAGTCAAAAATGACTTGTCACGCTCTCAAATGTCACTTTGCTGAATTTTTCACCTGCTGTTTTAGGCCCCGTTTACACAACGTTTTCGGATGAAAATGCAAAACTATAGTTGCATATTGGCTGTCCGTCTACACGAGAACGGCGTTTGCAGTGCTTGAAAATGGAACAACAAGGAAACGAGCTCCAGAGTGTAGGGATTTGAAAACAACAGCATCTCCATCTCCATGTAGACGGGGAAACCGCAACATTTTGAAAATGGACATGCGCAATAAGGTTGCAGTTGATTCTTTTCACTCACTGTAGTGCCAACGTTTTTTTATTGCACCGAGAAGGGAAGTCTCTCTACGCGTGCGCGTGTTTTAGTTCATCACAATATCACACCACCAACTACTGGCCTCGCAAGTGTACTACAGCGTTTCTGGTGTTTCATGCAGTCTCGTGTGCACGGAGATCATTTTCAAAACGTTGCCATCTGCAAGATGAACTATTTGAAAACAGCGTCTGAAAACGAAACAGAACGTT
>KV751383.1:87883-99491 GCA_001698575.1 Mola mola | reverse complement strand
TGACTTTTCAGCTATGCCTCCAGCAGTATGGAAGAACTTTAACCGTTGGATCCAGTACTGTTCAGTCTTACATTGAAACTTAAGACAATTACGTTAACAATGAAAAAACTACAGCAAATCCAAAATTCTGCTGCTCGTCTTCCTACCCATTCTGTAACCTGTGGCTACATCACCTCCATTCTTTATAACCTCCACTGGCTCCTTATCCCCCAGCACATCCAATTCAAACTCTTTATTTTTACCCACAAAGACATCCACTCACCACTCTCTCAGGCTCCATGCATATCTAAAGGACGTAAAAAACTGGATGTCTCATAATTTTTTACTGTTAAAATTAGACAGACTGAAGTAATTGTACTGGGCCCTAAACACATTAGAGACTCAATATCAAACAACATAGATAATCTGGTTGGTGTTGCCTTGGCCTCTGGCAACACTGTAAGAAACACGGTTGTTGTCTTTGACCAGGAGCTGTCTTTTAACTCCCACAAAAGACCGATTTCAAGGACAGCCTTCTTTCACCTTCATAACATGGGTAAAATCCAGCACATCCTGTTTCAACAAGATGCAGAAAAATTAGTCCATGTTTTTGTTACTTCCAGACTGGATTACTGTCATTCTTTATTTTCAGGCTGCCTTAATAAGAATTTAAAGACTCTGAAATTAATCCAGAATGCAGCAACCTGTGTTCTGACAAGAACCAGCATCAGAGATCGTATTTCACCTGTACTGGGTTTTCTGCACTGGCTCCCTGTTAAATCCAGAATAGAATTTAAAATCCTTGTCCTCACCTATGGAGCTATTCATGGTCAGCACCATCATATGTTAAAGAGCTCATAGTACCCTATCACCCAACCAGAATCTTACCCTCCCAGGATCTCCAAAAGTAGAATGGGAGGCAGAGCCTTCAGCTATCAAGTTTCTTTCCTGTGGAACCATCTTCTAGTCTCGGTACAGGAGGCGGACACACTCTCTGCTTTTAAGAGTTGGCTTAAAACTTTCCTTTTTGATAAAGCATATAGTTAGGACTGGCCTATCTAGCCCCTGGTTATGCTGTTATAGGCTTAGTTTGCTGGGGGAACACTCCATGATACACTGAGCTCTTCTCTTCTCCTCCCCCTCTGACTCTATCTCCTCTCTTCTAAATGTCCATATCTTAACAAAACATTATACTAAGTTTAATTTTTGCCCAGAGTCTTAATGCTTTATCATCTTGCAGGTTTTCTAGGTCACAATCAGAGCTTCTGCTCTTCTGCCCTCAGTAGAACAGGAGATCTTGTGACTTGGATCCTTGGCTGGATGGCCCAGCACAAATCTGGATCCATGGATTACAATGGCTTCTGGACCAGACTGTACCCGCTGATGGATCAACAAACTTCACATACCTCATTTATAGATTCCACATACTCTTGGACTAATGGATTTCAAGTGCTATACACAAATCTGGATACATGGATCACTATGACTCCTGAACCAACAGACTACACCTGCTTCTGGATCAATAGATCTCTCATACATCTGGATTTATACATCTCACAAATCCTTTGGACCCATGACAGTCTTATACAATCTTATTAATCAGTATTATTGTTTTGTTGTGTTCTTTACAAGTGACATCTATTGCATGCCTGTCCATCCTATGAGGAGGGTTCCCTCTTCTGTGTTTCTTCCTTTCTTCCTGAGGTTTCTTATTTTTCTCTGTTTAGGTTTTTTTTTTTTTTTTAGTTTTTCCTCACCAGGTTCAAGGGTCTAAGGGCAGAGGGTGTCATATCTGTACAGTTTGTAAAAGCCCAGTGAGAAAATTTGCGAATTGTTATTTTTGGCTAAACAAATAACATTTGATTTGATTTTGTCTATGAGTATCCATTATTTTTTATTTTGATTAATTATTATTAGTAGTAGTAGCAGTGTTAATTTTGCCAGCTGATTTTGTTTAAGTCTGAGTTTTAGTCTTTTGACTAAAATCCATATGAGTTTTAGTCAATGAAACCTATTTAAGTTTTAGTTGACAAAATCCACATAGCCTTCAGGTGTCTTTTTAAGGTTGCTAGTGTTCTTCCTGCGTAAGTTGTAACCACAGGGCGTCTCATCAGATATCACCGTGTGCTGCATTTGTTTTAGATAAATCACCTTTTAAAGACCGAAACACTTTTCTTGCTGGTTAACACCTCTAGATAAAAGAAGAGTTGACTGTTCCTGTGAGTGTTAATTCTTCAAGTTCCAACTCTTTGCGACACTCGCAAATCTTGCTAACTCAACTAACCAGAATTTATGTCTTTCAGTCTGCATTTGCGTTGGATTTTATGTAATATTGCTTTGCCCAAAATTTGGCCTGTTTCATGTGGGAGCAAATTTTGTGTATATACTGTATGTATGTATGTACATATGCAGTATTTGAAATTAGAATCACATAAGCAAATGTTTCATTTCGTCACATAGAATCACACTTTGCTGACATATGATTTCAGCCTTAGCAGGCAATGTGCATACATCTCTCTATCAAATTAATCAATTAAATTAATAGGCTTTATTATTTTTATAGTTTGAAAAAAGTATCAAATGTATATACACAAAAAAGAAAAATATTAATTAAACAAGTGTATGTAACTTTTTCTAGGTTTAATGTAGATTTTTCTGTCTTAAGCTTGTTTATGTGATCTGTTTATTCAATACCGTGATAACTGATATATGGACAAACTTTTCAGTTGGTTTCTGTCTGAACCCGGTGAAGCTGCTCTAGAGTGTACAGTTCAGCTCACAACCAAGAGTCCAGTGTCCAGTTCTGTGTGAGCCTGATCTCATCGAGAGACAGTAAATCCTTGTTTACAGCATCCTCAGCCATCACTCATCCTTCGGTCCGAGTGTGTCAGGCTGGTCTGGCCAGGAACAGCCAACAGGATCAAGCTGATTTCCAGGAGGATCAGCTGCTTGCAGCGCTAGGTAGGGGGTGTGGGGGGGTCTGTTGTCTAGTGGTCAGTGATAGAGCAAATGCAGACACTCAATAATCATCTCAAGACACTTCAGTAAATAAAAAGCAAATTATATGGGAAAAAAATCTGTTTGCCCGTGTTCAACATTTTTATGTGAGGGTGACTTTTATAAAAGAAAAAAAAATGGCAGGAGTACTTTGTAAATATCTTTCACTTACCATATACTGTAGCTCTTTGAGGGTGCTAAATTAATGTGTTATAATGTGAACAATATTTTCAAGACAGCTTCCCATAAAAATGATGTCCCTATCAAACAATGTAATGTGATCCAGATTCAGGATTCTTCTAAATCTGATGAAAAAGTGTCAAAGTATTCTAATTTAGTCATGTCAAATCAAAGGAAAAATGCAAAAAGGGGGTGATGGTCTGAAGTTTCAGATTGCACTTTTATTTAATAGACTTGCAGATATTTTAAAAAAGGTAAAACTGAAGGTAAAATAAAACTCTAGTATATGTTGGGTTTAAAGAAAAGAACTGTCTGAAAAAAGGGCATTATGATACACTTGACATTAAAATGCTAAGAATGCATACATTCTGGACCATATGCGCTTTTGTTGAAAGCTTTAGTTCAGTTATTATGACCTTCACATTTACAGTACATTTAATATATTACAGGTTTAACAATTAACAAATTAAAATAATACATTTTTCCAGATTGCCACCACTGTGAGTCATTAGATCATTTGTTGTCAGAAACACCAGAGCTGTTTTTCAGAACATATTAGCTGTTGGCTGCAATGTCACAATCTTGAGAAACGCTGACTGCAGTGGAAATAGGCTCATGTCTTCATTGATTGGACAGTGCTGGACACCAAGGACTTGGAGAAGATTCTATGGAGCCTGTGACTAGATTTCACATGGAAACCTGTAGGGCTTTTTTATAACATTTATTAAGAATGTGTCTTCATCAGCTACAAATGTAGAATATATTGCTACAGGACACTTAAATAACAGAACAGTTCATACATAAAGATCACTTGACATTATGTACACCAGCTTTACTATGGGATAATGTTGAGTTATTGTGAAGTGTGACATACAGTATAAACTATTGTGTCATTCGCTCTCATTATTTAACAGTGGTTTCACAAGTCAAACTAGTTACACTGTAGGCATGTCAGAGGACAGTATGGGCGTCAGAATATGGCAGATCAAAGAGGTCCATGTTTTTATTGAAGATGACTGAAAACTCCTTCGCAAGCAGCTGGTGGAGGCTCACACCGTCATGACTGTACACCCAGTGTGTACCTGTCCAGTCATACCGTTTTGGTCCACTGCAGGAAGACAAGAGAAAAAGTTGGTATTTTCATGTGTTATAAGTGAATGACTAAATGAACACAGAGCAGAGGGCAAAAACCAGAGAGCTGCAGACAGATGTTAGGTATTTTGCTTGTGAGACAGGTGTGTGAGAATGACCCACCCCAGTCACCCTCCAGTCTTACCTTGTAGGAGAGGAAAGCCAGATCTGTCTGTTTGGAGTCTGTTTGTTGATGACATAGGTGCCATGGTCCCCACCGATCTTCACTGTCAACACCCCATTCTGGACCGAGGGAAGAACACACAGCAACACATGAAGTATAACAAGAAACTTGAAGAACACACAAAGGGGGAAAAAAATGACATGCCCAACTATGTCCCACAAACACCCACTTGCTCGCTAAAGCCTGCAGATATTAAAATCCACCTGAAATGAAAAACTGTAATTTTATAATTTTAACCCATTTGTGATTATCCTTAACCATAAGGCTAATCATATATTGTTCAATATATGAACAACATATTTAAAAAAAAAAAAAAAAAGGGGGGGGGGACAAAAAAACCCCAACATATTTCTTTGTATTTTTATATCAAAATCCAATATAATTTTCTTCCTGTAAAACAACATCACATGAAATTACATCACTATGTATGAGCCAATTTCAACCAATAATGTCAAGGCATCTAGCTGTCAATCAATCTTGAACGTTTCTTCAACGGCAGAGGTCAGCAGAGCTTAGCGGAGCTACGCCTGTTGCTGTCGTTACCAGCTATCCAGATTCAACCCCAACGTTATATTGTGCCTTCTATCTTCTAATTGTTTTTTTCCCCATTTCAATTGGAAATACATCACAACACGGCTACTTGCCTACATTACTTTCAGGTGTACTTTAACATTATGACAAATACCATCACTGTCGGATGAAAAACAAGTATGTCACATTTAAGGATTTTGACTTTCTACAGTGTACGTAAAGTCCTCAATCTTCCCTCGTAGCCATCAGTGTTGGGTATCTAAATCACTGATGGAAAGCCATTTCATTCTAAAATATTTATACTGCTGTGTTATGCAGAAACAAGATAAATGATACTGTGAGTTCAGAGAGACAGCTTTGGATAGCCTAATTAAAACGATGGATTTTAGGCCGAGGATAGACAATAATCTCAGTTACTTTTGAGTCAGACTGATGGATGCATATCCCCTATTGATTATCCTGATCAATCCATCAATCAATTTATTTTGTGTAGCCTAAAATCACAAATACTAATTTGCCTCTGAGGGCTTAACAATCTGTACATAACAACACCCTCTACCCTAAGACCCTAAAACCGGATGAGGAAAAATTCCAAAAACCCTAGACAGGAAAAAAGAAGAAAGGGAGAACCACAGAAGAGGGATCCCTCTCCCTAGGATGGGTAGATGTGTAATAAATGTCACAAGTACAGAGCACAACAATATGACACGCATTACAGTCTATGGATATGAAAATATGATAACTGTGTCCAGGACAATGTTATTAAAGAGCAGAGTCCAGGAACCAGACGGTGATCCAGGTCAGGATTCTAGGCCACTCTGTCTTTTGCTGGGTAGGATAGGTGAAGTTGATCATGATCCCAGATACAAGGTCACATCTCTTACAGATAGCAGATCGCTACCTGATCTAAAAATAAAATGCCAAGAGGAAGCCTTGATTAGGGTAATGTGCTATTTGGACATCTAGAATAGTTGCTATCAATATCAACTTAGTGGGACATAAAGAGGAGACTCATAAATAACCCAACATGATTGGAGTGCATTATTAATGCAAGTCCATTTAAAATATTAACTGTCTTACTGATGGCTGTGTAAACATATGTTTCCATTTCCGGGCCTAAATATGTCTACTTACACTGTTTTTGTTAATGTTGTGTTGTAAGATAGACTGGAGATATTTGCTTTTCAACAGACAACAAAAATATATTAGTGAGTCTTAGGTGACTTTCTTTACCAGCACTGTTTGCAGGTTCATTTAAAAAAAAAAAAAAAAAAAAAAAAAGCTTTATTTTGTGTGTTATTTTGGTGTTTTCTCTATTAAAATAATGTGTCAAAACTCATGCCTATCTAGCTGATAAAGTGGATTCAGATTATATCCTTTAAAATAGAAACTAAGGCGTCACACAATGCTCTGAGTTTGTATATAACTCAGGAGGAATTTTGGCCCATTCCTCTTTACAGAAAGTCTCGAAATCCTTCAAGTGTCTTGGCTGCTGCTTGGAAACTCAAAGCTTCACCTCCCTCCACAGGTTTTCTATTGGGTTGATGTCTGGAGACAGACTAGGCTACTCCATGACCCTAATATGCTTCTTCTTGAGTGACTCCTTTGTTGCCCAAGCAGTATGTTTTGGGTCATTGTCATGCTGGAAGACCCACAACCCATCTTCAGTGTTCTTGCTGAGGAAAGGAGGTTTTCAAGATTTTAACGTACAAGGCTCCTTTCATTGGCCCCTCAATGCGGTGAAGTTGCCCTGTACCCTTTGCACAAAAACAGCCCCAAAACATAATGTTTCCACCTCCATGCTTGACTGTGGGAATGGTGTTCTTTGAGTCATACTCGTATTTTTTCCTTCCTCCAAACAAGGCGGGTTGAGTTGATGCCAAATAGCTCACAGCACTTTCTCCCAAGCCTTCTCTTAGTCATTTAGATGTTCACTGGCAAACTTAAGGCAGGCCTGTACATATGCCTTCTTGAGCAGGGGGACCTTGCAGGCACTGCAAGATTTCAGTCCATTATGGCGCAGTGTGTTACAGACTGTTTTCTTAGTTACTGAGGTCCCAGTTGCCTTCAGACCATTAACAAGCTCCTGCCGTGTAGTTTTAGGCTGCTCCCTCACCTTTCTCATCATCTTCACTCCAGGAGGCGAGATCTTGCATGGAGTTCCAGACGGAGGACAGTTGATGGTCATTTTGTGTGTCTTCCACTTTCGAATAATGGCGCCAATAGTTGTCACCTTCTCACCAAGCCTTTTGCTGATGGTTTTGTAACCCATTCCAGCCTTGTGCAGATCTATACTCTTGTCCCTGACATCTCTTTGGTCTTGCCCAATGTGCTACAGAGGTTCATCTGCTCTAACTTTATACACATGACGAGTTAAGATCAGGAGTACTGGTGATTAGTTGATTGCGCACAGCTATGTGCCACATGGGCACCAGCCAATCCGTGGGAGCCAGAATTCTGGGTGAGTTGTTGGGGATCAAATACTTATTTCACTCAATAAAATCACAACATTTTATAACATTTATATTGTGTGTTTTTTATGCATTTTCAACTGTCTATTGCTGTAATCAGTAAACAACCATATAAGTTTGACTCCGTTAATTTCTTTGTAAGTAGGCAATCTTACAAATTTAGCAGGGGAACAAATAATTATTTCCCCCACTGTATATTTTTTATTAATTTAAAATTTTGATAATTGTTTGAGAATATTATGTTCAGTTTAGTCCGTGTGATCAGTGCTGAGCTGCGCCAAGGACATTGTTATCCTATCTTAACATAAAGACTACATGGAAGTTGTTAGTAATTTTAGAAGAAGGAAAATGTTTAACTACAATATTCCTTTAACCATGCAAGTTTCACAAAGTCTGTAATAGGGTTTTTTGAAGAGGATTGCTCTTTGGGTGTCTTTGGGTCCAAAAAGGAAGCACAGGAAAGTGAAGAGTTTACAGTACTTATTTAGCCTGCCAAGTCACAGTTCTCTTCACTTTGCTCTGCATGTCTCGTAGTCGGTGTTGTTTATGGCTCCAAATGTCACTGAAGCCAGTTGAAATAGAGGGTCAGCTGCCAAGATTGGAACACTGGCCAATCAGTCAGAGCGTGCACAGCCAGCCTGTCTAACCAAAACAATTAACACGCACACCTACGCCCGCCTGACTGCTTTATTAATCACCCTGTCATGGAGCAGTGTGAGGGTGGAAGATGTTACAGAGGACAAGGAGAGGGATAAAAAAGGAAAGTGAAACACAAAACGAACTAGAGTCACTATGGAGTGGACCTCCAAAGGGAAATCTGAGAGTTTGGTGGATGGAAACGGGAAACATAGCACGCTCTGTCACCCACACGTGTGCTCTACACCTTCCTTACATACTGACTAATTTGTGTTGCGTTATGTGATCAAATCTATCAAACAGCCAATCAGTGAGTAAGCGTCTACATCAACAGCAGCTGGCTGTGACAGCAGGGACTACCAATAAAGACAGGCCAGCAGACACTAACACAGAGCCCATCACAGTTCACGCCCTTATGTTATGTCAATCTGTACTGGAGACATCACACTTTAAATAGCATTAGCTTGTAGGAGCACATCAGAGGCCTGGTCGCTTGTTGTGTTGTGGGTTGTTTTGGTTTTGAGTTTTTGGGTTGTTGATTTCATCTTTTTTATTTGTGTTGTTTCTAGTTCATCATTTCCTGTTGACGTTTTTCCCTCTTGCATCTGATTTACACCTTGTGATTATCTGCCCTGCCTTGATTTGTTCCAGCTGTATGTTGTTGTCTTGGCCTTCCCATTGGGAGTTTTTGTTCATTTGTGTGTACTTTTTTGTGTTTGCCAGATGAAAGCATTGTGCGCCCTCAGTTTTGAGTGTCCAGAGTATTGAGGACTTCTTTATAGTCTCCTGTTTTTCTGGAATCTCTTTCTTTCTTTCTTTCAGTCATGCATTCATTCATTTAAATTTAATTTAATTTTTATTATTTATCACTATAATTTTTTTGCTACTTTTAATTCATTCTTTTGGTTAGACTGATTTTTCTATTTTGACCCCCGCTTGCCTTTGTCTGTATTGGCTAAACCTTCTTCCTGTGTTTTTGGCAAATTGATCTGCGACAAAGATGATAAGGAATCAATACCAAAAAAAAGTCTGCAGCCACGCTAGTAGCTATGTAAGCCTGTACTTGAGCCAAATGCTAACTCTAGCTTGCTAATATGCTCACAATTAGTTCAGACAACTATTTAATGACATATTCCATGGCTGGGACTTCGCTGACATGGCTGTGCTAACCTAGGATTTACAAGCACAACAGGACATGCAACTCAACTGGTCAGAGAATCAAACAAAACTATCTCAACCTCTAATTTGGAGGTCAAACCAAACATGAACTTTAAAATATTCTAATTATGCTGTAGAACTGCCTGCACACAATATCGTACGTATAGAGTCCTGATCTGAATACCCAACATGTAACACTGCCTAATGTAATCTCATTTACCAGACACTGTTTGGTTCATTGTCAAAATATATGTTTCTTTTTATTTCTAATGTATTGATATGATGTATTTAGATCATATGGTTTCAAGAGCTGTGTACCGCAGGCATCACATAATTTCATCTTCACTTAAACTTAAATTGGTAAGAGAAATGTTAAAACTGGTACGCACATAATTACCATTCACCACCACTCTGGAATCCCAAACTGAAGTTGCTCTGACCTCTAACTGGCCTTGTGAAAATTAATCCTCCACACTTACACTTTAGATTAGATCTCACACTATTTGTGAGTCCCCTCCTTGAACCGCCACCTTACCATGGTGGAGGGGTTTGCGTGCCCTAATGATCCTAGGAGCTATGTTGTCGGGGGTTGTTTGCCCCTGGTAGGGTCACCTAAGGCAAATTGGTCTTAGGTGAGGGGCCAGACAAAGCGCGGTTCGAAGACTTCTATGATGGTGAAAAATAACAAGGACTTGTGTACCCTGCCCGGAGGGATACCGGGACTCCGCCCTGGAGCCAGGCCTGGGGAAGGGGTCCGTAGGCGAGTGCCTGGTGGCCGGGCCTTTTTCCATGGGGTCCGGTTGGGCTCAGCCCGAAAAGGAAACATGGGTCCGTCCTCATGTGGGCCCACCACCCACAGGAGGAACCATAGAGGTCCGGTGCTATGTGGATCGGGTGGCAGTCAAAGGCAGGGGCCTTGGCGGTCCGATCCCCGGTTGCTGAAGCTGGCTATCGGAACATGGAATGTTACCTCTCTGATGGGGAAGGAACCTGAGCTTGCGCGTGAGGTTGAGAGATACCGGCTAGATATAGTCGGCCTAACCTCAACGCACAGTTCAGGTTCTGGAACCAGTCTTCTTGAGAGGGGTTGGACTCTGTTCTATGCTGGAGTTGTCCCAGGTGGGAGGCGGAGAGCAGGCGTGGGCTTATTAATAGCTCCCCGGCTCTCAGCCAATGTGTTGGAGTTTACCCCCGTGGACGAAAGGGTTGCTTCCCTGCACCTTCAGGTTGGGGAACAGGTCCTGACTGTGGTTTGTGCCTATGCGCCAAATAGCAGTTCAGAGTACCCACCCTTTTTGGAGTCCTTGGAAAAGGTACTGGAGAGTGCCCCTACTGGGGACTCCATCGTCCTACTGGGAGACTTCAACGCTCATGTGGGCAATGACAGCGAGACCTGGAGGGGTGTGATTGGGAGGAACGGACTGCCCGATCTGAACCCGAGTGGTGTTCAGTTATTGGATTTCTGTGCTAGTCACAGTTTGTCCATAACTAACACCATGTTCAGCCATAAGAGTGTCCATAAGTGCACTTGGCACCAGGACACCCTAGGTCGACAGTCAATGATTGACTTTGTAGTCGTATCATCTGATCTGCGACCGTATGTGCTGGACACTCGGGTAAAGAGAGGAGCAGAGCTGTCAACTGATCACCACCTGGTGGTGAGTTGGATCAGGTGGCGGGGGAAGAAGCCGGACAGACCAGGTAGGCCCAAGCGAATAGTGAGGGTCTGCTGGGAACGTCTGGCTGAGGACCCTGTGAAAATGGTCTTCAACTCCCACCTCCGGAGGAGCTTCAACCACATCCCGGAGGTAGTGGGGAGCATGGAGTCTGAGTGGGCCATGTTCCGCGCTGCCATTGTCGAGGCGGCTGCTCGAAGCTGTGGTAGCAAGGTCGCTGGTGCTAGTCGTGGCGGTAATCCCAGGACCCGCTGGTGGACACCAGAGGTGAAAGGGGCCGTCAAGCTGAAGAAGGAGACTTACAGGTCATGGTTGGCCTGTGGGACTCCCGAGGCAGCAGACAGCTACCGGCAGGCCAAGCGATCTGCGGCTCGGGTGGTCACTGAGGCAAAAACCCGGGTGTGGGAGGAGTTTGGTGAGGCCATGGAACAAGACTTCCAGTCGGCGCCGAAGAAATTCTGGCAAACTGTTCGGCGACTCAGGAGGGGAAAGCGGAACCCCGTCCACACGGTCTTCGGTGTGGGAGGGGAGTTGCTGACCTCAACTGAGTCTATAGTTCGGCGGTGGAAGGAATACTTCGAAGATCTCCTCAATCCCACCAACACGCATTCTGAAGAAGAGGCAGAGCCGGAGGACTTTGGGCTGGGCCCTCCCATCACTGGGGT
>KV751383.1:65139-80493 GCA_001698575.1 Mola mola | reverse complement strand
GCCTTTCAAGACAGAATTATAACAGTAAGCAATGGTAAACAAAAAGTGAGAAATGAGTGCAAAGTCAAATAGAGGTAGTATTAAAGAATGTCTAAGGAACAAAGAAAAGTTTTTAAGAGGTGCATTTTGAGGCGAGATTTGAAAGAATGAAGAGACTCTCTATGACAGATGGAGGTTGTATGGCTGAAGGTTCTTCACCCCATGGAGGATAACTTGACTGGAGGAGTAGTGAGAAGCATGGAAGAGGAAGATCGGAGAGTTTGAGAAGGTGTCCAGAGAGGTGAAGAAATGCTTGGTTATGGGGGAGTCTTGAAGGTAAGGGGAAGAATCTTATAGTCTTGGTTGTGTTTGACAAAGAGCCAGTGCAGTTTTTGGTGGACAGTGGTTATGTGCTCTAACAAGCAGGTTCTCATAATGACCCAGACAGCTTCTGGACCAGTTAAAGTTTATGGAGGGGCTTTAATGGAATACCAGAGAGAAGAGAGTTGCAGTAATCAAGAATGACGAGTGACCATAGAGTTAACGAGGTTGGCAGTACTGGTTGGTGAGAGAGATAAAGGTTGATGTTGCTTTCTGGACTTTAGATGTATCTTTTTACATTTTTTTTTTCCTTCTATTTTTCTCCATTCGAAATGTATTGCGGTTGTATTTTAATTGTACTTTATTTTGTAAAGCAAGGGTTGAAAATTCTAAATTGCTATAAACTCTGTGTGCAGCATATAGTGTGCCCACAAGTTTCATGCTCTGTTTTGTAACTATATTAAACTACATTGTCCCTGTCAAATAAAATTTGAAATAGATAATAATAAGTCATGTTTATTTAACGGTGAAAACTTCTGTTCAAAAACATTTGTGGAGTTTCATAGCAAAACAGCATTACAGCTGTCCACTACTAAACCCCACACACAAGTAACACATAAAATGGATGCATACAGCTCAACTGGTGATATCTGAGTCTCCAAAAGTATAAGTTCCAAAGTTGATTATTGATCAAAAAGATGTTAGGCCTATTTACATCCTCAACCAAGATTTGTTTTATAAAGCGTGGAACTTATAATCTTTCCAAATCAATTTATGATTTGCCTGTTCCTTTAATTTCCAACTAATGAATGTATTTAATCAATCATTAACAGCAATGATCAGAATTCCTAAATCTTTTAATGGTTTTTTTTTCTTAAATCATGTGTGAGTTGGGTGACTTCTTACTCTTCACTCCTTTTACTCAAGGTAGCTATGTTATATTCACGGCCTAAAGAGATAAAGCAGAGAAATGTTGACCCCTGTGTGTTGTCTCCCTTAGCCTACATCCAAAAAAACGTTTTTTGGGGTTTTTTTTTTGTATATATTACAGTCAGCAATCCAAAACTCAGAGCAGCTTTGCCCTCACATAATGTATTAATCTGCTGCGAGCCGCCCCATCCGGGGTTAACCAATCACTCCACTCTCAACTGGTGAGACGTGTCAGGCCCTCGTCTGATTGGCTGGCAGCTTCTCAGCTGAGACCCTGTCACATTTTACCCACAATTCCCAGTTGGGCAAAGTGTGCACTGGTCTGCGCTATTTGGGGACAGTCGGCATGGCTAGTTGGCACAAAAATCTATTAGTGTGTAGTCCTAGTCTTTTCAAAATCTGTAAAGACCAAGAAAGTTGTATAGTGTGTCCCCAGCTTAAGAGATCAGTGGATGGTTTCACTTCAAGACCTCTGCCAAGGAAACCTTTGAGAGAGGATATAGGCAACAGGGGAGAAAATTAAAGCTGTGTAATCCCATTAGAAGTCAAACGCGGTGCAGTGGTTAGCACTGTCGCCTCACAGCAAGAAGGTCCTGGGTTCTCTCCGGGTCAGGGCATTTCTGTGTGGAGTTTGCATGTTCTCCCTGTGCCTGCGTGGGTTCTCTCCAGGTAGTGTTTCTGGGCTGTACCTAATGTCATCAGTTGGAGTTAGAGACTCACATTTAAGATGTCCACAATGTCTTCATTATATGACAGATGCAATTATTCAGATTCAATTTGTGTAAATACAATTATTTTATTCCTCTATGCAAATCTTATATCCTTCTTGTGTAACAACTTGATGATGTAATCAATCTGGCACTTGTAAAAATGTACATGATGAAGTGTTTTCTGGTTTTAATAGATGATGATTTTAAAACATGTATGCATATATATATATATTATTTCCATATAATAGAGGAGTGGACTGTTGCACTTAAGCGCTCTGTGTGTTCTTGTAGTTAGTAAGTAGAACAGGTTTGTCCTAATTTGGAAAAAAAAAAATTACTACTGTATCAAGTAATAACTGATAGGATAGGATAAGCAGTAGAAAATGGATCGATGCAGTTCTAGATTTTAAGCTCTTAACACATCACATCAAGTATTCCAGGTGCTGCCTTTGATTTCACTTGAATTTCACTTCAAGGTCACTCACAGAGTTACCTTGTAAATATTGACCCGAGGGCAGCTGCTTATTTTTCTTAATGGACAGTCACTAATAATTTTTCTGTCCGTGCATACAATTGTTATCATTTATGAACAAACTGTGCCACATGAAGCTTCTGCCTGCAGTCACATGGTCCAGATAGCATGTGGGAGATTCATAGATTAAATAGCTGAAAACATGAACTTTTGCTCTTTAGTGTCAAGGCCGACACAGCATTAATCATACCAGCACAACCTGTCATGGTGAAATCCTTTTATTTATTACAAAATATATTCCAAATATATCTGCTGGAAGAACAGGAAGACCAACTATGACTGAAGTCATTTTATCCACATTCACTGCCTGCATCACATATTGCGTTCAAGCATCAACAATGCAGTTGCAGCATCAAACTGACAACAGACCTGTCTCAATTAAAAGCAGACAAGATGACGGATTATGGTATCTGACACATTTCAAGTTTATGCAAGTTAGTTTGCACACAGACACATGCATACATACACACACACAGTTCTTTTTGGTAATAGACGTCATCTGAACTATTGGAATCATTTTAATTTTAACACAAGTGGGTGAATGATTACTTGCATTGTCACATTAGTGGCACAGGCACTTGAAGTTATATTTAGTCTTCCTCTCTTGTTCTCTGAAGGACACAATCATGATTTTGTCCTCACTTGTTCTGCTCTGTAAATGCAGGAGATCGGTTTAGTGTTTACAATAGGTCTGCCGTATTAGTTCTAAAGTGCTTATTGGGTCTTGATTATTGTTCTTTCTTTTATTCCTTAATTGCTTCTGTGATTATGTGGTGCTGTCAGAACTTGAGTCTGTGTCGCTGTATTGCTGCACTGTGTGCTGCTTCATGGCTTTGACACTATATCTTCTAGTAAGCTCATAGACCACCCCGACGAAGAGATCAAATCATGCAGGTAGTAAACAATACTGTTCTTAAGCTCACATGAACAGCCACATACATTTGCAAATGTCTGCAGGACAGCAGAGGTGTTGTGTTTGAAACTCAAACTGTCTGCAAAAACTTGACAGTGTCTCTTAAATTTAAAAGCAAAAGAAGTCAGAATTAATTGTCCCTAGCCACCTCCTCCATAAACCAACATACAAGATTATCTTGTCAGGATCCTTTTCATAACCAGCATGACGATAGGTCAAAAGACACTCCATATCTCTTTAAAAGCACTTAGAAGACTTCTGAATGTTTGTTTTCAGCGAACAAATGATTATTCCCTTTGAAAATGCTCATTTTCCCTGGGGTCACTGCTCCATCCACTGACTCAGGATCAATGAGGGGGGCTGCATCACACTCAGGTGCTCAGGATGCTTTCTTGGTGCATGACCCTGGAGTTTCCTGAAGGTTCACCTTTGATCTGCACACAGAACAGTTAGATCAGTTAGAAATTTTATTTAAGATAAACATATATATATAGCACATCCTAAAGGATTTCTACTGTATGGTAATAATGAAAATCACATTTTAGGTGTGTTAGGGGCTTAAAATTAAGTAAAGATCCTTAAATGACTGATTTTCAAAGTGTCCATAATCGAATACCCCCCAATGTCCGTCCTTATGTCCAGGATTCTGGAAATTCTAGTCCTTTGCAAAGATTTTTTTTGTTTCCAAGGATGTGTACCCTGTTTATGATGCAATGACACAGGCTGGAAAAAGATCACATATCTACAATCACAAATAAAATACTAGACTCAGTCTCAGGGCATATGGGATTTGGAACTATATTTAAATTTTTGAAAAGAAATGACACCGGTTTTGATTCAGACTGCCAAGCTCTAGCCAACCACCAGAGGATATCAGAATAAGAAGAATGATGCAATGAAGCACACATGGTAGCTTGTTCCATTGTTTTTTCTAAACAATCTTGGATTTGAGAAGTACTTGTCTGCACCTTAATAATTAAACAAGAAACTACAATATATGTGATCCATGTTGCATTTATTTACTTAGTATTCTCGCCTAATTATGGAAGCTATTGTTGATATGCTCGTTTATAAGCACCGATTGCCCACAGCAACAAACAAAAAGAGGTTTGATTTGATGTGATTCAGAGATTGACAAAGATCAAAGATTATTGATAAAACTAAACCTGTAAGCGTTCACATTTTTTTTACAATCAACAAAGATGTTTTAATGATATACTAAGATTTGGATTTGGTGTTAATTTAGATGTCACATTGACACAGACTGTAAGATCCCTCACTGAAGTCTGTAGTATTTCTAGAGCTCACACATGCCACTTTTCCACTGCAAATAGTAATAATGTTGTGTGAAACTGCTGTGAGGTCACCAAAGTGAAACAAACATACAACAACAATGGACAATATGGAGGTGATTGTGTATTTGGTTTTGGTACAATATGTGGTTGTTGGCAACAGAAAGGAGACAATTTTTCTTTGAGAAGAAGCTTCAGTCTGTAGAATATGTGACTTCAGCTTGAAGGTTTTGCAAGACGGTATGCTAACATTAGCATATACTGTACGGTCCAATATTAAAACCTACTTAAAGCTGCAGTCGGTAAAATATTTTTCCTGGGTGGCAATGATCTCTTTGAGGGTCAGGCCAATAAAAATCTATTCAGAATAATGATAACCGCAGCCAGGAAAATTATCACTAGGCACTGGTTGCTTAACGGTGGAGCTACAGCATTACTCATTCAAGTCGTCACCTGAGTCCTCTCTCTTTTCAATCTTACCGATGGCAGTTTTAATGAACTGCCTCACCATTAAGTGTTTACATGTGTATTGTGTGTGGAGTATTTCAGATAAAGTATTTGCTGAGCAGTGGCTAGTCTTTCTGACCAATCAATATTCACCTTTTTTTTTTTTTTTATCACCAGCTCACTTGGAACATCAAAAATTTGGTGTCAAGGCAATTTGGCTAGATACCATGCAGTGGGAAAGGGCAAATAGACCCACAGACATCAGACCTTCCTAAAATGCAAGCACAAAACGATTTTTCGGTCTGTCTTGAGCTCACATCAGTCTGAAGTCACATTGACTGCAAGGAGAGCAGCAAGGTTTGTCAAAGTTGTGAGTTGTGTTCTTTTTTGCTTTGTGCTTTTTTTTTTTTTCAGGATCAATCTTTAACTGTCTACACAAACATGAGCTGTTTCTTCCATTCATTTAAGATTAATGCCTCTTCATGGAAGAAATTGTTTTTTTAATTTTACCTCATTGCTTAATTTTTGAATGACTTGGAAAGTAATATTGTCCGGCCTGCAAGACTAATGGCAGACACAGGTTCTCACATCACATTTAGATTTTAAGAAACTAAATTTGCACCTCAATGATTTATCTTTAAACATTGTTTACTTATTTCGCTATTGTAGGTCAGTCATCTTCCTTAAACTATGACTTCAATGTTAATCCAAATTTTCATATGCTTATTTTCAATATTCCTCATCATATTCATTTATTGAACACTATTTGTAAATATTTAACTTTTGCGCCAAGACATTGTTTGTGTGTGTTTCTTCATTGCAAACTGAATGAATGTATTGGGAGAATTACTTAAACTGATATTTTTAATAATCTGATTTATTAGTGTTCCCACTTACATGTTTGTGAATAAATGTTCCTTGTTCTTACCTGTTGTGTGTCATGTGGCTCTTGACCAGATGGCCAGCAGCCAGAGCAGCCATGAGTGAGAGCTCTCCTGCCAGCACAGTGGCACACACAACCCTAGCCAACTGCCGGGCATTCTCCCCTGGACAGTCCTGACTGGCCCCCTGTACGCCCAGCATCTGGGTACATACACATACACATATACACACTAATGACAACCAATCTTGGCATAAGTCTAAAATATTAAATATTTCAAAGTAAAGATTTTCCTGTTGGTGGTTATCATCAAGGAACATTAAGTATTTGTGTGTGTCTGTATGTACCTGAAGGCAGGCTTGCTGTGGGGGCAGGTTGGTTCCTCCTCCAACGGTGCCCAGCTCTATGGAGGGCATGGTGCAGCTGATGTAGAGGTCCTCCCTTGTTGGTCCTGATGCCTCCATCAGGGTGATGCAGTTACTGCTGCCCACTGACTGAGCCGGATCCTGGACACGTACACAGACCCAGACACAGACACAAACACACATGTTCACGTGGCGAGATTACAGAAACTGATGTACAAGAGTTAAAAGGAATCAGTTTACCTGTCCACACGCTATATAGATGGCAGCCACCAGGTTGGCTGCATGTGCGTTATATCCTCCGATGCTGCCCGCCATGGCTGAGCCCACCAGGTTCTTACTGATGTTCACCTCCACCAGAGCTTCTGTTGTTGTCTTCAAGACCTGCAAAAGCCCAAAAATGAGTTCACTGAATCAGGATAATGTTGGCAGAACTAACACCATTACAGTGGAATGAATAACAATGAGGATTTCATCTGAAGGAACTCAAGTAAAAAAGCACAGAGTTCAATCTGGCAGGTTATGAAGAGAATCTATATTTCTAATTCATTATTTTCTTGTGTGCTTTTTTAAAAATATAATTTCAGATGACATATTGATAAACTACACTGAGTACATTTGTTTTTTTTACATGTGGCTCACATTAAGGTTGTCGATAACGATGAAATGCAAATAAAACATATAAAGCTTCACATGGTGAGTTTACAGCTTTTCTTAAAACAATACTGATATAGGATCACTAATATAGCTTTGTTTGCAGTAATGTTCATACTGTCTATTAAAAGATGCCTACAAAATGCCTATAGTGTGAGTGATGGAAGACAAACAGTAAGCCACGACCACGTTGTGTGCAAATTATTCCCAAATATATCCGACTGTAATGACACTTTAAATTTAGGAAAATCAAGTGAGTATGTTCTTGAGTCTTTTTAGTATAGAATTTCCTCAGTGGTTCTTTACTGAGCTGCACTATAGGGACAGTAACACACAAGGGGAACATCTTTAACACAAAGATGGCCTGTGTTGTTCAAATGTATTTGTAAACCACTTTTAACCACTTTTAATCTTAAAAGTCATACATAGATAAGGGCTGACGTAGGCTTACATTTTCTACATTGGCTTTTCTACACTATTCTGAAACTGGACTCAGTTTCTGATGGGTACAATCTCATTGGTTTAAATGATTGAACATGATTACTGCCTGTGAATACAATCAGAAAGAGAAAAAAAAAGAAATAGTGAGCTGAACACTCTTTTCTTGTACCTCTTGGACCACTTTAGCAGGGATAGTGGCCTCGCAAACAGCAGACTTGCCCCTGCCTTCGATCCAGTTGATGGCAGCCGGTTTCTTGTCTGTGCAGTAGTTTCCACTGACAGCAACTACCTGCAGATCGGGAAACTGCTGCTGCAGTCTACACAGAGCCTGCTCTGTACCCTGCAGGCACAGGTACACACTGGCTTTACTAGTCTTACACTTCCCTTCAGTGTTATAACATGCATATGGGCGTAACACGTCATCTCCACTTAAGTGAAGCCAAAACATATCAATTGCCCCCTGGTGACTGGCTGCAGTGTATCATGTTTATCATGATAGCAGATGAGACTTAGGGCAAATTAAAAAAATCTCAAGAATTAAAGAATCTGTCAAATACATTTTTCCTCAAGATAGCTTGTGTCATTTTGGTATGTTTGTATCACATTGATTTATGTGTATTATTACATTAAGACATCACGATTGACAGCTGAGCCATGCTCACGAGTCAGTCGGGACTGTTTATGGGCAGGAATGTGCTCATGCGGTTGTGCTGGCAGGGCAAAATGGCTTGAAGTGTCCAAAACAAATTGTCAATACTCGTATTCCAACTATTTTGATGTTACTGTTGTCCAGTGGTAGGAATCTGAGATGCATCATCCTTTTTCATTTGTGTGAGTAAATTGGACACGCTTGTGTGATTGCCTAATCATAGCATGTCCGATTGTCACACTCAAGAGGACAGATTTACACATTACATTAAAACACAGTCACCTTAGAGATCATATTCATCCCCATGGCATCACCAGTTTTGGAATGGAAGCGGATGTACAGATTTCTCCCAGCTAGACCGACCAGCAGCTTCTGCAGCCGAGCAAACCTGTGAACAGCAATCATAGACTTTTTAACACAAAAACATGGAGATGCAGAATGGAGAACAGACACTGAGACCTTGCTTTAAACTGTAGTTTCAGGTTTCAGGTTTTACCTGCTGGTGTTGTCGAAGGTGTGTTTGATGGCCTGAAAACCCTCAGTGCTCTCCAGCCAAGCCTTGACCTCAGCAGCCTGGCAGGCAGAGGGCAGCCTCACTACAGGTCCTCGAGTCATGCTGTCACCAAGGATACGACTGCTGGCTCCACCTCCCAGCTACAGCGCACAAGAGGCAAGGCCATAAGTCAAATACGCTGCGTTCGTATCCATGTCCCAAGTCTAATGCATTATTGGCCTAACCGTCCATCCTGACTTCCTCCCCAAGAGTCATCTCATACCATAACAATGAGAAAACACTAGTTCTTTCTCAGGGAAGACCAGTACTCTCATTACTGCTGTGAGTTCGGTCTCAAATTATCATGCTCTCATGTTAAAAACACACACTAACATTTATAAATTACCTTAAAAGACACAATATTTTTCCTTGGTAATGTAGTTTATATCCAGATTTAAATGCATAAGAACTCTGCACTGCTTAACTGCACCAGAATATTCATATCAAAAATGACCAAATCTAAAGATAGAAGGAACTTTATTCACTGCGCAGTCCTAGTTGGTCATACTGTAAGTGTCAGCTTTAAGACAGGCCCTCTGTTTACTTTTATCAAGAAAACAGTGTGTGAAACTAACTTAACTACACCTGTAGCTGGTGGTCTAAAGGCCAGTTATTGTATGATTATGTAACTCATACCTTTTTTATCATAAACCAACATACTACACAGACAACAGTATGACAACAGTAAATCACAGACTGCATCCAATCTAACTGGCTGGATATTTGCGGTTCATTAGCTGTTAAGTGATTTAATTATTTTGACCACCCTGGTACTTATCTGATAAGACTGTGTCAGTAAAACAACTCAGCGTTCACTCACAGCAATTGCCCGACAACCACGGTTGGTACTGGCAACCAAGCAGCCCTCTGTGGTTGCCAGTGGAACTTGGAACTGCTTTCCATCCAAGTGCAGGGGTCCTGCCACGCCTACCGGTACAGGCATGTAACCAATCACATTCTCACAGCAGGCACCCATGACCTGTAACATAGAAATTTTGCTGAAATTGAAAAGAGGCAGCAGGGTTTTACACAGAGAGATAGCAGCTTGTTGTGTGTGTGTGTGTGCAAGTGCTTGCACGCATGTGTGCGCTTTCACCTTGGAGTAGTCATAGTCAGTGTATGGCAGGGAGGAGAGTGCAGTAGGAGAGGGAAGATTGGCAGATATCATCTGTCTTCGTATGGCCACTCCCCTCTCGGGCCTCTCCATCATGGCCTCCAGTTTATATGCAGGAATGTGTTTTGAGTTGACCAGCAGCATCACCTCAGCATCACTCAAGAAACGAGGCCCCAGCTGCAGGAGACACAGCCACGCAGTGAGTGTGTGCAGTGACTACAGACTAATGACTAATCAAAATTCAGTGAAGATCAAAGAACACTTGGACATACTTTGGACAAAATAGTGATAGTTACTCACACTATAAACATCATATAACTGCTTGATATTATCTGCACATACATTACATCTTTAAGACATTCTCTGTGAAATCTGTTAGGATTGTTGCTACAGTAGCAGTATGGTGTATGTACCGTGGCTTAATATTAATGTAAGCGTTGGCCAACTCAATGCTTCTGCTTCTGATAAACTGCTTCTGAAAAATTTGATCAGATCCAAACCAGCCATTTAAAGCACCAAAGCCTAACAACTCCCATGCTGTGCAAGGTAAAATTGGTTGAAGGAATCTGGTAGGATTGTACAGAGAAATACAAATGCTTCAGTTTCACATCAGAAGAGAAAAGCAGTAAATATCGTGTATACCTAAACTGATACTACCTTACCTTAGGTGGTCTACATTTAACTACTGCTTCCATCCATAGCAGCACATTGCTTAGCTTCAGTGATACCTATTTCTGCTTTTGCCCCCCTCAAAAAGAGTTTTATGTCAACCTCAACAAGAAAGTCACTACTGCTAATGGTTAATTCTTTATCTACCCAACATCACCCAACACGACCACCCATATGTAGTGGGTCCCAAAGGCCCTGTTCAGATCTGGTGCTAGCAGGCATTCTGAGTGATTGTATCACAAGTGGACAACTCTACATACCGGTCTGAACATACCCAGTGCATATTTGACATCTGATCAGTCAGACAACACACAGACATGGTTTGGGTCACATGTGACCATAGCACTATGACTGCAAATGTGTCCTGAAACACAATGAACTAAAACCTATTTCAGTTATGTCTTCATTTATGCACCAAGTGTGCCATTTTAACTTTGTGGATTTAATAAAATAATAAAAATAGAGGTATACTATAAGGCGATCAAACATCGTGGTCATGTTGGTTTCCCTGGAAGAGGCCAAGAAATAGGTTTAAACTGTATTTCATTTTGCTTCATGCCAAGATCTAAGGCTTTGTTTTCCAAAGGAGGTGCATTTACTCATTTTTTCCGGTAGTGCGCGCAATGAGTGCAATACTGCTGACGCTAGATAAAAACATATTTGGACTTTGCAAACAGAAATACTTTATGTGCTTATTTGCATACAGAGTGGGGAAGTGAGATCTGATCACACATGGTCACTTAGGAAATGTGGAGACAATCTGTAAAGTGAGGTGTGAACCCAAACACTTAGAGCTGCCTACATGTGATTAGATCAGCCAGGACACATGGTGAGGTCTGAACAGCCTCAAAGACTTATTCTGACAATTCTGAAGTACCTCACACAAGAACCCTAACTACCCTGAATCTCTGTCCATTCAATATAATCATTTGGATTACTCTTATCTCACAGGTCTTACCACAGGAAATGTTTGGTGCAGTGTGGGAACACTCTGTCTAACTTGCTTAAACAAAGTCTGAGAAAATGCAAATGTAAGCTGAGCGGATGTCAGGATACAGTGGAATCAGTGGAGGTGTCTTTTCTACTGGCATCATGCTCTAATTGGTTCAGCCTCAGAGGGATAGTGGAGTGACTAAGCTTATTACAGTGAAGCTAAACCACACTACAGACTCAAACCCTGCAGTCTTATTTGTGGGACGAGGCTGCAAGACAAACACATCTTGGGGAGCCGGGACGTAGACTTTTGTGAGAGGTTAAGTTGTGTAATGTGTAATGTCTCACCTCAGAGTTGTTAAAGATGGCCACACATTCGTCTAGGCCTCTGGGCTTTGGGGGGAGGCTTGGCTCATCAGGCTTGGGCTTGGACTCTTCCTCTTCCTCCGCCAACAAAAAGAAGCTGTTTGACTGGGGCTCAGAGGCCGGGGTAGACAGGGGTCGGATAACTTCATCTAGGGATTCAGAGAGGACTTTGATACAATGATGCTACGCAAGTGTATGTGCTACAGTGTCATCGGTGAGCACAGACACACCTCTCTCTGCACTGTTAGCTGGCTTAGGCATAGACACACTCTGGACAGGGGCCAGAGACCAGGGGGCATTTGGATCCTTTCTGCAGCAGGTTTCATTGAGGCGCCGTGGGGCCGACATAGTGATGGGGTTCTTCAGTGACAGTGTAGACTCCATCTCAACCTGCTCAAAGAAGATATACTTGATAGCTAGCAGCAGAGCCAAGGCCAGACAGATCACCTGCTCGATGTCCATGGTTATCATCCTGTAGGGGAAGAGGGACATGGAAAAGGTGTTTAATTATTCATTTTAAAAATAGAGTCAGAGCAAGTTAGTCTATGATCAGAATTTCCTATCTGGAAAAACTTTAAACTTAAGGGTAGCTACTACGTACATGCAAACAAGTATATGCAAGAATATCAGCAACCTCACCTGGTGAGGTAGAAGTGCCAAAGTGGCGTCTCTGGTTCAATTCTCCTGGGTGAGAGGTGGTCCAGTTCTATTCCAACCTGTGGTATTTCCATTGTTGTGTTGATCGACAAGGGCTCAGCGATCCAGCGGCTGTGGGCGTGAACCATTACCAAGCCCAGAGACTGTACATAGAGAATAAGAGTCACATCTCCGTTTAAAAGAAGACAATAAAACAAGTCAAGAAAAAAGAACCGTTACCATGATCATTTTCACTCTCTGGGTGACAGGGTTAGGTTTGTTGTCCTCCTCCTGCTCCATCACTCTGGAGAAGTGGCTCAACTGCCAGATAGGGTGGCCCTCCTGACTCTCACGGGACAACTGCGGAGCAAACACAGCACATTCAGTCCATCTGATATTAACACCTGCATGTAGAAGCACAGTGAAATGCCACACCCTCACCTCCAACACCAGGGAGACACATGCAGGGAAGAAAGTCATGAACACAAAGTAGTTGGCCAGGACGGACATGCAGCCAAAGCAGCACATGATTTCCAACTGCCGCACACCTGAAACATACCCGGACAGACATTCACAAGAGCAATTCGTGGGATGAGTGCTCAATATTTTACCAAAATGATCAAATCAGAAAACCTCAATTCTTTATTTCATCCTATATTAACAAGCCATCATCTTTCAAGAAATCTAGTTGCATAGATTTTTGGCCCACAGTACAGATTCAGTGTGCTTGGTGGTGTCGCCACATTTCCCAATCTCTGCAATCAACCTCACTATTTTGTATGAAACCTTACAATATTAATGCCATGGGTAGATGCTTTTTTCCTTCTGTGCTGTGATACAGATTTTTTACATGAAACAGCTCACAGCAAGGTCTGTGGATTATTTTGAGTAACTGGATTATAATTTCTAGAAAGAGACATTGCTGTTGAACTTAATTTAAGAATTTTTTTGAATGCAAAGCATCATCTCTCTTCAGTATACTGGAGAAAAGGCAGACAACTCTAGAGCCGATATCTCCAAAAGACAACAACTCACAGCAAAATTATCTAGATAGATAAATAGTAGAGATATGTAAGAATACAAATTTGTATTTCTTAGTTTGGGGTCGAACTGTCCCTTTAAATGAAATAGCCATCATTAATGTTTGACATGTGTGAATAAAAAACAATGTGACCTCAGCTCAAGGAAGTGCAGTAACATGCAAAAATCCCTCCCAGTGCAATGGAGAAAGTTGAAATGGCCACAAGTACCTGACATGGTTCCCACTCCGATCACCAAGCACTCCACCAGGGCATCCAGAGTGAAGGTGGGCCCCAGTACTGCCATGCCGCGAGCAATGTTATCCCTCACTTCGTCCTGAAAAAGTGGTAGTACAGCATAATATTCAGGGATGCTGTTGAACTTGATGCAAAACGTTGCAATACAAGGACTTTGTATTTCTTCCTACCTGAGAACTGGAGCTTAAGGCGAACTTGGCGAGAGCACATGCTTTGGAGAGGTCGATGAGCAGCAGGAAAAAAGGCAAGGCCTCGCTAGAAGACAGAAGAGAACCATCAACTGGAAGATTTTTTTTTGTTTTTTGTTTTTTTACACAGGTACTGATAAGAATGGGCAGTGTGCAGACTGTGTCCATACTTGAGGCCTGTGAGCTCTTTATCAAGAAAGTGAATGACCACTGTGCTGAATACAAAGCTGGAGAATATGGTGAAAAGACCAGCAATGCCTAGAAAAGAGTAGATGAGATGTTTTTTAGCTGAATGCACAATGAGCCAGCTAGGTCTGAACATCTACTTCCTCCACAGCTTCAAGAGCCATGTGACTGAAAACATCTAATAGAAATCCTTATTTTACCTAAAATATATTTGGATCCTAGTTGTCTCAAGTTCTGGAACTGGACGTAGATATAGACGATGGCAATGCAGCGTGTGATGGTTTGGATGATGATATCGCTGCTCAAAATTTGCTGTAAAAAAAGAAAAGATAACTGATCATTTTCAAAGCTGCCCCAAATCACTCAGAATGTATGGTAACACCATGGAGTAATTCTCAGTTAAATGTTTTAAGAAATCGCCGACATTTTGGGATGCATTTGGAGACTTGGTATACTGGAACTGACAGGTGAAAAGTTCAAGATACATAGATGCATCCATAGATCAATGTGGTTTACTTATGACTCCTGACAGCCATGGCTCTACCTGTTAAAAAATAATAATACTGGTTTATATCTATTGACAACACCCAGTCTATGGCACAGTCTTTAATGTACATAAGGGCAATTAGCTGTAGAGTTACTAAAATGACTCACATACTGATGTGCTTAAGACATAATCTGAGTCAAGTAGGATAGTCTCTTGAAAACTAGGTTGGGGGCCGACTTCACAATGTGAGCATGGATACATGGCATACACGAAACATGTTAATTTTATCCTGTTTACTCACCTCTTCTGTTTTAGGGCAGTCAAAGTTCCAGCCACAGATCTGGTCATTGCCAGTAAACATGTTCATGGACATCATACAGATGGTGAGTGTGACTGTACCAACAATCACCTCCCAGGGGTGGGAGGCCACCAGGAGGCCGTGCATACAGAATAGACGAGTCAGCATGGTGCAGCAGAGCTACCAAAGAACACAGAGTGAAAATGGGAGGAGTTGACTGTGCACCCTTATATTAAGAATGTCAGCAGAGGTGTAGAAAACCAGAAGTATTCACAATGTGAACGCAGGAAACACGATGACTTTAAAATCATTCATACTCATAGAATTTTTGAGGTCAAGTTAAATTATTTTAAGTTAAGTTCAAAGAAAAAACTAAAATCTTAAACCTAAAACTTGGAATCATCATATGTGTTACAATTTTCATTTAATCATTTAAACCAGCTAATGATGCAGAGGTAAAATTAGCTGCAACTTATCCAGCTACATTAGAATGCTTCATTATCAGTTATATGATATACAAAATAAATAACAAGAACA
>KV751383.1:28075-54409 GCA_001698575.1 Mola mola | reverse complement strand
TCGCCTACGGACCCCTTCCCCAGGCCTGGCTCCAGGGCGGGGTCCCGGTATCCCTCCGGGCAGGGTACACAAGTCCTTGTTATTATTCACCATTATAGAAGTTTTCGAACCGCACTTTGTCTGGCCCCTCACCTAAGACCAATTTGCCTTGGGTAACCCTACCAGGGGCAAACAGCCCCCGACAACATAGCTCCTAGGATCATTAGGGCACCCAAACCCCTCCACCACGGTAAGGTGGCGGTTCCAGGAGGTGGGGGGGCTCAGTGTATCATGGGAAATCCACCAGCAGTCTAGACCTACAGCAGCATAACAATGGGCCAGCCTGTCCCAGCCCTAACTATAAGCTTTATCAAAAATTTAAATTTTTAAGCCTACTCTTAAACACAGAGAGGGTGTCTGCCCCACGGACTTTAACTGGGAGCTGGTTCCAGAGAATCGTTGCCTGGTAGCTAAAGGCTGTGCCTCCCAGATTATTTTTAGAGATCGTAGGAACTACCAGTAAGCCTGCATTTTGGGAATGCAGCGTTCTAATTGGGTGATACGGCACTATAAATTCTTTAAGATACAAAGGTGCCTGACCATTTAGATCTTTGTAGTTTAGGAGGAGAACTTTAAATTCTATTCTGGATTTCACTGGAAGCCAATGCAAAGAAGCTACAACAGGAGAGATACGATCTCTTTTTCGTGTTCCAGTGAGTACACGAGCAGCAGCGTTTTGGATCAGCTGGAGGGTCTTTAGTGACTTGGTTGTACGGCCTGATAATAAGGAGTTGCAGTAGTCAAGCCTGGAAGTTACAAAGGCATGGACCATTTTTCCCGCATCATTTTGAGACAGAAAATATCCGATTTTTGCAATGTTACGTAAATGAAAAAAGGCAGATCTAGAGATTTGTTTTATGTGGGAGTCAAAGGACAGATCCTGATCAAAGACAACTCCCAGATTTCCTACAGTGCTACTATGAGTTACTATGCCATTCACTAATTTATTTCTGAGGTGTGTAGGACCAAGGACAATCATTTCGGTTTATCTGAATTGAGCAGCAAAAATTGCAGGATATCCACATTTTAATATCTTTAAGACAGGCTTGAATTTTAGCTAGTCTGTTGGTTTCGTTAAGTTTGAAGGATAAATATAGCTGGGTGTCATCTGCCTAGCAGTGAAAATTAGTATCATGTTTTCTGATAATGTTACATAGAGGAAGCATATATAAAATGAAAAGAATTAAAAGGTTGTTTGTAACTTTGACTAGTGCAGACTCTGTGCTATGATCCTTTCGAAAACCTGACTGGAAAACTTCAAATAAGTTATTAGTCTGTAGAAAATCACATAATTGATTTGCTACCACTTTCTCTAGGATTTTAGACATAAAGGGAAGGTTAGATATTGGTCTGTAGTTGGCCAGAACCTCAGGATCAAGTGTTGGCTTTTTAAGAAGAGGCTTGATTACAGGTACTTTGAAGGTGACTTTGTGCTAATACTTTTTTTTTTTTACAGCAAAGTCATTCAGAGGCCATAACAGTGCTTTTGGAGGAAGTGGGGAGGAAACAAACAGAAATATCCACTTGGCTTCTGGCAGTTCCTGAGGAAACAGGTAAAGGAGCCTGTTATTTTATTTTTAGTAGCCCAATATCACAAATATCACATTTACAACCCTATGTCCTCAGAGACTTGATAAGAAAGTTGTTTAGTTTAGAGACATCATAAAAGCCTCATGAAAAGCAACAGAGGAGGAAGTGTATGTGCAAAATAGACAATGTATAGTGAAATTTGCATAAATGTCTTTCATTTATATCTATAGTTCCAAAGGACAGAAACATTTTCCAAAGGAGCCATACTAATGTAGCTCCCTTAAGTCTCAAATATAACTCTTGTTGATAATTAATCATTTCTTACCTTATAATGACATTAGAAATTAATCAGACAAAACAGAAATTAAAGTGAGTTTGAAATGAGAATTACAAGTTTGTCCCCAGTGCTATGGAAGAGGAATCTTTGAGCTAAAAAGATTTCTTCTGGGCATTGACTATCAGAATGACAGAATAATATATTATCACTTTCTGGTGAAAAAACATCAGTATCTTTACTTTAGATGATCTTGACCTTCTACAATGAATAGAATTTCAACATTCTTGCATAGTAGCTGTCAGCATTGTGTATCTAAATGGAAGGGAAATACATTTTTTATGTTATATTTATAGTGCAGTATTGTGCAGAAATAGAAAGATGATACTGGGCGTTCAGAAAGATAGCCCCGGATAGCCTAAATAATGTAAGGTTTTAAGACGATGCTATACGATAACCCCAATGATTTCCCTGCACCTAGTCAGACTGATGTACATGTCAATATCAGATGAATTTTCACCTAGTGCAAAATGCAGAGAAAAAGCTTTGATCAAACCGGATGAGGAAAAACTTAAAAAACCCTAAACAGGGAAAATAAGAAACCTCAGGGAAAAAAAAAACAGAGGAGTAATCTTTCTTCTTAGGATGGACAGAAGTGACATAGATGTCACTTGTACAGAACACAACAACATTACAATAACAGTTTACTAAGAATGTTTGAGTTCATATGAGTCTATTAATCCAGATATAGTATTGGTATAGTTTGTTGGTCCAGAAGTCCTTGTAATCCATAGAGGCAGATTTGGGTCAGGCAATCCAGCCTAGGATCCAAATCAAAGGATCTCCTGTCCTAATTTGGGCAGTAGGCCTCAGGCAGGACCACAGCAGCAGCTCCCACCGCAACTTAGAAAACATGCAGGATGATAAAGCACAAAGACTCTGGGGAAGAAGTAAAGTTAGTATAAAGTTTTGTTTGGATATGGACATTTAGAGGAACAGAGATGGAGTCAGAGTCAGACGGGGCAGAGAAGAGAGGAGCTCAGTGTTTTGTGGAGTGGTCCCCAGTAACCTAAGCCTATAGCAGCATAACTAAGGGCTAGATAGACCAGCCCTAACTATAAGCTTTATCAAAAAGGAAAGTTTTAAGCCTCTTAAACTCAGAGAGTGTGTTTGCCTCGCATTTTGGAAGATGGTTCAACGGGAGAGGAGCTTGATAGCTCTACTTTTGGAGATTCTTGGGATCACCAATAACCCTGTGTCCTGGGAGCGCAAGGTTTTGGTTGGGTGATAGGGTACTATGAGCTTTTTAAGATAAGATGGTGCCTGGCCATGAATAGCTTCAAGGATTTTAAATTCTATTCTGGATTTAACTGGGAGCCAGTGCAGAGAAGCCAGAATGGGGGAAATATCTTAGTTCTTCTTAGTTCTTGTCAGTACACACGCTGCTGCATTCTGGATTAACTGAAGAGTCTTTAAGATCTTATTAGGGCAGCCTGAAAAAAATGAATTTCAGTGATCCAGCCTGGAAGTAACAAGTGAACTAGTTTTTCTGTATCTTGTTGAAACAAGATGTACCAGATTTTAGCTATGTTACCGAGCTGAAAGAAGGCCGTCCTTAAAATTTTATTTACATGTGACTTAAAATACAGCTCCTGGTCAAATATAACACCCATGTTTCTGACAGTTAACTTAATGGCACATAATCAGGAGACTTTAGACTTGTGAATAACCTGATATCATTGGGATGCATTATTAACACAACTCCATGTAAAATGTCCGTGAAGGTTCTCAGTCATCCAGGTCATCTTAATCTCGGAGTGTTTAGTAGGAAGCAACTGGATTTATCTTGTTTGAAGACGTTTCGCCTCTCATCCAAAAGGGTTCTTCAGTTCTGAGTTAAAACGGCGATGGTTCCTGTAGTCCGCCAGCTTTCTTGAAAGCGTCTCGTATTCCCGCACCAACAGAAGAGTGTTCCTCCCAAAGTGTAGGGCAATATGTCCGTGAAGGTTCTCAGTCATCGGATGAGAGGCGAAACGTCTTCAAACAAGATAAGAACTCCAGTTGCTTCCTACTAAATCCTCCGAGATCCATGTAAAATATTAAACATGACACTGATGACTGTCCTAAACATATGTTTTCCTTTCTGTTCCTAAATGTTATTTATTAAAATATTTTGAGTTTATTTTGTAAGATACTTTGAGAAAGAAAAATTTAGCTTCTGAAAGTTTTAGTTTCACGTTTCAGAAAAAATGTGTGTAATGTTTGAAGTACATGCAATGACAACTATAAACCACCGCTAGCAAGCAGGATCTCAGCACACCAAGCCATTGATATTAATCAAAACATGGTGAGGTACTTAACATTTAGGTATTTAAAACCACCCTGGCTTTAAATGACGACCAGATACTAAATTCATAAATTCAAACAAGTTCACATAACTTTACAGACACTGCATCTGTTTTTCAGACAGATGCCATGCTGCTCTAACGCATATCCAGAATATGCTGATTGAGGTTCTCATGAAACAACAGTTGGAGAAGGATATTGTTGCCCAAAAGTTCAGGTGAGTTACTCAGTTTCTCTAATCGTTGTCTCAAAGCCGGGGTTTGTAATTTCTGAGAATCATGACACTAACAAAGAAGTAGCTGCGGTTCCCCTTCCCTCCCTGTTTCTGCTCCATAGCTCTGCCCCTCCATTTTAAAAATTGCGAAAGGTTCATGGACAGTCATTTTGACATGTCAGCCTTCTTTTTTTGGCTTGCTTTGCTGTGTATGTAGTTGCTGATAATGCGGGAAGAGCAACTTTTCCTGCTAGGTTGTCCACCATTATATCGACCTTTTACCATCTTTGGGGATGTGCACACACATTTGTATAAGAACACCATTTTGGTAATATGACCAGTGATTTGCCAAAAAGTATTGTCACGTTGTAGATTTAGGTAAAGCTTGTATACAGAGCCTAGAGGAGGTGAAGAAGTCTGATCTTTTTCAGATCACTTTAATTAAAAAAACCTCAAAGGTCATTATAGAAATTTTGACCAGTGATGATAAGTAAACTACATACCCAGGCTTTAAGTGAAGCTTTGTGAATTGAGCTGCAGAAGCTATAATTCTATAAAATTCTACAAAGCTGTCATATTCACAACACAAGGAAAAGCTACTTGCTCTACATTTTATGCATACAGTTAATGATTAGAAATATAAAGCGATTATAAAAGCATTCTTTTCAGGTACAACGCTGTGGTACTAAGTTGGCTTGTGATTTCTCTGGTGAGCAAATTTCACATGACAATGTGTTTTTGGTATGTATTAAATTAACATGAAGTATATTATAATCAAATCCACAATGCTGCCACTAAGGAAATTTACATTTTTTGTGAATGAATTTAGAACTACTGCATAGAAACACAAATCCAAATTGCCAAACATGTTTTGAGGGTCAAGGAATTTCAATATTACACTATATTTTAAATATATCCCAGTGACTATATACATTTTTAAAAGCATTGTATATCTGCATCTTCCCGTGAGTCGTCATGATAAGAAAAAACGTTGGAGAGACTTAATCTAGACATCAATTAGGTAAGAAATACTATCAGTATATCTGATATTGGCAAAAATCCAATATCAACGATCCCCTGTATTACTTACTTACAATGTATGATACAGCACAACACAAGATCATGCAATTTTTTCCCCCAACAGCATATACATAAGTTACAGTTTCTTCTCATGTGTAATTTGCTGTTGGTTTGAAGAGTATTCTGAGTATGACTTAAGCCTTTAGAATATAGTTTACTATAAATAATATAAGAAAGTAATATTAATATTTAAGTGTGTAAGTACCTTGGTTGTGAAAGAGACTATATAGAACAACAACTGGGCTAAATACATTAACAAAACATTAACTGTAATTTAACAAACATTCTTCATTTGACATAAAGGATATACAGAGAAGCTAGAGAGTCTTCCTCTATCCCAGAAGGATAATAGGTGCTGGCACGGTACCATGAAAGTCATGCTAGAGGACAGAATTACTTTTGCCCATTTATAATTTTCAAATTTTACTAACCATTGATTGCCTTTGTTGTTATGTATAGTGGCCAGTGATACCTGAGAACAGAGTAAAGGTCAACTTCATTAGATGTCTTTATGTTCTGCAGAAACTCTTTTATTGACATTATTGAACACCATAACTCAGGAGCAGAAGGGGAGATTGCGACCATGTAACTGCAAAATCTCTACATACAACCTCAATGTGTTAAGGCGTTGCACAAGGTGTTCTACTAGTGTAGAATGAGTGATGAATATCTACCAACTATTAGCATATTTTTGAAGCTTGTGGCTGATGTCTGATGCTGATTGATCACCTTGGTTCTGGCTCATAGACTGCGTATGCACTGGCAGCACTTCTGCAAGTGTTTCGATTGCAGGAGGTCTGAGTTAGACCTTTTGCCACTAATTTCTTGAAATGGAATGAAATTGCATTTAAAAATTCATAAGAAATTGATATTTTTAATCATTTAGATTTTCATACTCAGAAACATACTTCTTGAACAATACTAACATACCCATGGGAATCCCATTATTCAATTTCTCACACAAAAGTCACTGGTAAAATGGTGTTACAATGCAGTGGATGATTATTGTGTATGTTTAGGGTACATACACTTATTTTAACTGAGGTTTAGATAATGGTTTAACTGGGCATTTATTAAACTAAGGTTCTACAGAGGGTGAGTAAGATAAGAGAGATTATAAGAGATGGAAAATAGAATAAGAAATATGAGTTAGAGCATAATTTTTAAAACCTCCATCCATCCATTTTTTTTGTGCTTATCTGTGGTTATGTTGCAGTGGCAGAAGGCTAAGCAGGGTATTCCAGATACCAATGCTTTCCAGGTTCTCCTGGGGATCCCTGAGGTGTTCTTAGGCTAGAAAGGATATACTATTATGGGATTAATCTGGGTAATCTGGGATTCTTGGTCTACCTCACGGTCTCCTTCCAACTGGACATGGCCAGAACAGAAAGATGCACAGGAGTTGTGTAATCAGATGGCTGTTTAAAAACAAATCAACATTGAAAGCATCTATCGTCTTACTGTTTTATTGTATTATTGTATTTTATTTCCATCATTTGGAACAACAATGTCTGGAACTGTTCAGAACTCTGAACTCCCCTCTCTTTATCTCTTACCCGCCATTTCTCTAGCACAGATTTTTATAAATACTGTGATTACTATTCTTTGCTGTGATGAGGCCTTATAAGGTGTTGTCATTATGTCAATTTGATTGTCTGTGTAGGAGGAGGGCACCCAACTACCTACTGCAGCGTTTATTGAAAAGACAAATTGTCTCGATGGCTTTATGTCAAAGGTCCTTGGTGGAGATCCTCCAGAATCAACTGCATTTGGCAGAGACATATATAGTTATGAAGGCCAAACTTTCCACTAACCCTTCGAACTGCCTAAGCAGTATCTTTGTGAGACAGAAGTTTGATCTCGTCTCCACTCCACCTTCAACACCAGCCTCAACAAATGCTACTGAAGCAGACAGCTTTGATCAAGACAGTCACAGAAAGCAAAACTATAGAGTAGTTACATGGGCCGGTCAGGTGAGAACGGCACCAAACAATGCCAAGAACATTAAAATGCCCAGGCCTCCTGCTGCATTACCAATCCAGTGGGGGAAAACTCCAACACACACTGATGAGCTAAATGACAGGACCTGCCAGAGCAGCACCTCACAATCAAGAAATACTTCACAAGACCTCAACTTTAAGATGAAAGGAAGCAATGTACTGATACAGGCAAGTGCTGAAGACAAAAGCAGACATCTCTCTAAACTCATACAAATGGGAGTTATTCCACCTGGAAGTAGTCTACAACTGTTGTTGAAGGTAGGCTTTTCTCATAAACCTAATATTAGATCGTTGTGTAACAGTTTACAGTCTTTAGTTCAAGTTATCTTTAGAATTGTCACCTAACAGTCATATGCCAACAGTGTGAAATACAGTATCACCCTCATTCAAAAAATACATTTTTAATGGATTACAGTGTATGAAAACCAATTTTTCACCATAATCTAATCTAATCTTGTTTTTTAAGGGTTACTTGCATCTTGCTCATGTGCAGGGTAATGGCTCGATAAAGGACAGTAAGGGCAAGGTGCATCTGGCTCCAGAACGTTGGCTTGAGTCAATCCTTGGTAACAACATCCCTGTCAGCTCAGCATATGCTTGGGACAAGGTTAGACACCAAACTGCCATAATCCCTTTCACACTACTCAAAACATATACGTAAATGCAGAAACTGGAACACCATTTTCTGTTCGCATAAACAATCATGTGAAATATTGGCACTCTCGTGTTAAGGAGCTGTGCTTAGTTAGTGGATATTGGAAGGAACTGTAACCTACCCTTGTGTACGTGAATGCACGGCACAGTGATTGACATTTCTTTGACATCTGGCATTTTCTATGTTGCTATGTTAAGTCATCTTTCTTAGCGCAGGTTAAAAAAAAAAATGTTGAAACATTATATCCTGCATGTATCCCCTAATTAATTAAAAATGGTTTTGTAAAGCACATCATTGCAGGGATAGATTTTGTACACAGTGTGTGATACAAGACGGTGTCAGGGTAAAAAGGATGGAAATGCTCACAACTTGAACAAAGCTTGGTGCAAGTTTAAACCTCATGTGGAATGAATGTTTTCTCGCACATTTAAGAAGAAAGGAGAAGATGAAAAATGCATCTACCCTTCCATTTGGTTTGGACACAAATACAGAGACATTTACAATACCTTGATACTCATGGAAGTTATTATGTCATAATACGACCACTTTGAAGTGTACAACATGCCGACAACAAATGTCATATGTCTTCATTACAAGTTCCATGATAAAGGCAGTGGACATGCCCTTTGCACTGATTAAATGGCTTTAAGACAGACCGTTCACGCAGAGTGACAGTAAAACTACTAAACATTCCAAGTTCCAAGCTCATACTTACTAAAGTAATAGACATTGCTATGTCTTATGTAGTATGATCCTAGGAGCTATGAAAATCAGCCTGCCCCGATCATGTCTATTTTCACCCCTGACAAAAGGACATTTTCTCCCTGGAGTTGGTGAGAACGTGATTGGAGAACACAAGACACTTTGGAGCCAACGTGTCTGTTCCCTGTCAGTAATATTTACATACATTTCAGGTGGTGTTTTCCAGGAACACGAGAATCATCAATGATCAATTTTTGCTGTATTTTCAACCTTTAAGGTTATGGTTAAGGTTAGGGTTTAAGGTTACTAGCAACACTAGTGCACACAGTAATTAAAAATGGAAAAGACAAATATGTTGACAATGAGGATTTTATTTATTGGTGGAGTGGCACATTAAAGATACAATGTATTTTTTTAGAAGTGCAAATTGGCCCAATTAAAACTGCAGTCAGTTTTAAATTAGACAACAACAAATGTTATTCCCAAATGTGTGTTTAGAGAGCTGGGATTACAGCATGCAAACTGGGGGTTAGGTTAATTGGTCACGCTTAATTGCCCGTAGGTGTGAATGTGAGTGTGGATGGTTGTTTGTCTCAATATGTCAGCCCTGCGATGAACTGGCGACTTGTCCAGGGTGTCCCCCGCCTTCGCCTGAAGATGCTGAGATAGGCTCCAGCCCCCCACACCCCCACGACCCCTAACAGGATAAGCGGTAGAAAACGGATGGATGGATGGATGGATTACAGCATGTCCGAAAACCGACTACTCACCCATTTTATGGCTAAATCCATGCCCAAATTTAGGACTCGTCACACTCATACTACTCATCAACAACATATCTGAGATGTCAATCACAGATGAGTTTGTAGATGTCTTCACAGGTATAAGACTTGTGTAGAATCTCTTTGTCATTGACACAGAGAATGTATAAGGTCCAGAGTTGTTCAGGATTTACAATGTGTAATTGTATTTAGACAAATTGTTACCCTTACAAAAAAAATGTTTTACAATGTTATTTGAGATATAATAAAATGTTGAAATTGTATAATCACAACTGACTACAATTTAAGTTATGTTGCATAACATGAAATTGATGAGTGATACCATCACTGTCATTGTCAAGTTTGTAGTTATTTTCTCTGAAAGAAGGGTGTTGTAATATTCACATGGGATGTATCAGTACAAAATGTTGAATAGAAATGTTGAGCTGCTGTATGTAATAGTAATGAGTAGCCCCACTGGTTGATTAGCATGCTAGAGTGTATTCAGTAGTATGAGGTATCCCTGAAGTTGAAGCATGTACTGTATGTTTATGTGGAAGTCTGTTTTCCTGCAGTGAGTTATACATCCTGCATTTTCCCCTGATTAAACAAAACTGGTTTTGTACAGTTCCTGTCCTTTCCAGGTTAAATTTTGTACACAGTATGATAAAAGACAGTAATGTTAACATTTAAAGTTACATTTTTATTTTCATCAACACAAGTTAACTGATAGCAGTTAATGCAATCCACTCTCCTGTCTATTGACCCAAAGGATAGTTTTGCTTTATCTCCTCGTGAGATTAGGTAGATATGAAGGAGTGGTGGGGACTGTAGTGAGAGAATCGTTTAGGTCTGCCCACCTCTGCTCGGAGTGTATTGTGTGCAAGACAGAGTGAGTGTGTAGAGCAAAGGGCAGTGGCTAAACTACTGTGAGAGAGATGGTTTGCTGAACTAGATCTTTACCATTACTCGGACATTAAGGGACAATAATTAGATTATGGCAAACCCGCATAGTCTAGATAATGAATACGTAATTAATGAACGCAGCCACCGTGATGTCACCCATAGGTTTCTGAAGAGCATATCTGAAACTCAATGGAGTTGGCTCTGGCTGTCACAATCTTGGCATGGCCTAACTCCACCTAATTCCAAGCAACTCCTAAAATTGTGAGAGAACGATGAACTATAAGTTGTGCTTAAATGCACCAAATGAAGCCTGGTTACTGAAAAATGCTCACCAAGTTTGAAGCTACAGAGCTAGTGAAGGCAAACATGGAAAATGCTGTGTTCACACAGAAAACAAAGCAAAATTTAATATTGCCTTATTCAAGCAAGTTTGTGGGATCATTTGTTCTTATTCACCTTACTCTCCAAAGTTTGACCACCCCAAATAGTCAGACTACCTCACTGAACACTAGCTAATCCCTGAAGTTGTGTCCTGCCTAAAATAAACTCAGCCTCACCAGAAACTCCAATTCTTTCTGTGTTGCTCTGTTTTTTGTTTTTTTTTTTGCTTTTTTTCCATATCAGTAAAGCATGTTTCCCATTTACTAAGCAGTCAGATAAGAGATTTCTAATACATTTCAGTGGATTTCTACCATTCTGTACATGGACTACCATGGCAATGGGGAAGTACTTATTAATATCAATCTTAACAAATCTGGGCTCAAAATGCCAGAGACCACAACATGCCTTTTGTGTGCACAAAACCAATTAATGTAAGAAACACATGGATGTATTACTCTGGCTTTCCTTGGACTTTTTCCTGCCTACCAACAAAGATCTATGGAAGAAGGGGCAAAACACAGCATTAGGCTCTAAATGATTGATTATTCACTCTAGAACTGAGCACCAACACACACACACACACACCCATAACAATTGTAGGTCTGCAGAGGCCTTTTGTTCCAATGTAAGGCTGAAAGATATTTGATCAGTCCACCCATCTCATCTTTAATTATCATTGCTAATGTATAATCAAAAACAAAAGATACAGTATCTGATGATCCCTTTCTACCCTTTTAGGTGACATTCAGAAACAAATCTTTGTCTTATTACTCAATGAACATGGAGGCTGTGGAAAATACACTGCAGACATGTCCTGGAGACAATGTTCAACACTGCGGGGCCAGCTCTTCTGAGGAAGAATTGCTCAAAGGTCTGTAGTTCCTGTGCTGACATGGCATACCCCAGCTCAGCTCCATATGCTGTACAGCCTGCCTTTGACATTTCCTACTGAGCATGCCAAACAAATAAAATGGGCATATGTCTTCCACCTAGTTCTCTGACCACTGTTGCAAACAGCTTTAAAATGAATTTTACTTTCTGTGCATATTAAAGGGAAACAAATGTGGTTTTGAAATCTGAATGCCCTTTCTGTTTCTGCAGAGTCAGCCATCCTGAGGCATGTAATGAACATCAAAATAATCCATTTGGTGAATGATGAGGACCTAATGCCAATCTCTATGGTGGACTACTACTGGGAGAAACACTTGAAAAATGAAGAATCTGAGTGACCTTTCTTCATAATACACAACAGTGTTGTTTATTTGTACCTTCTCGTATCAGATTAAGACATGCTGAGGCTTTATTACCACATGTAAAGTTAGGATGCAGTTTCACACTTCATTCCATTAACATTCAATTTTATGAGCATTGTTCAGGCCCTTCCAGTGTTTGTGCTGTAAATATGTTGTGTGGAATGTAAACGTAATGAATAAATAGGATTTATTTAAGTGGCCGCTTTGTGTTTGGAGGTTACAGTTAAAGGGTGGGAACTTCCTGTTGTGACTGCTTCGGGCAGTATAGAATCATGGGTAATGGTTTACAGTGTGAAGAGGATCCACGTGGACACGTACAGGTGTGAAAGATAAGAGCAGCTGTGCCCCATTTTACTCTTGGACTGTGCTCTGCCTTGCTGAAGACGGAAAGTGTTTGGTGAGAGGGTGGTATATTGTCGGCTTGGGGTAATGTGTATGATGTGATCAGCCAGTGGGCGGACTTTTGCCGGGACTCTTCCCTCCGCCTGCAGCCGGGCAATCTGCGGTGGAGCCTCAGACGGGGCGCTCGGGACTCATGACTGCTCTGCCTTTTGTGCATGTGGTAAGTTTCTTCCTCTTTCACTTTCGTGTGTGCTTCTCCAGTGGATAAAGAAAGTATTCCAGGTTATATTGTGGACCGCACCTTCTCATCATGTGATTCCTGTTGGTAATAAACGACGTTTTTCAGACGCTGAAAAGGGACGGATGCGTAACATCGAGTGGTTCTGACTCGAGTAAACTTACTAGTCATCAGTGGTGGGGAAACCAGTGGAAACCACTCATTGCGTAGAAAATGTTACTGCTGCGTTCACGTGTATCCTGCCTTTCACTGCTGTAGTTGAACTACCACATATACTGTTGTCATGTTCATTTTATACTGAGGTTGGGTGGTATGGACTTTAATACTTTTTTAATTGACTTTTATCTCACGATACATATTGCCAAGACTTAAACTAGAACTGTGTTATTTTCTAAGTACTCTATTTCACAGTCTTTTAGACTCTAAGATTTGACAAAATATATCTTCTGTCTAATATTTTAGTTATTGAGTCAAAAGCACACGTTTTTCATTGTATATATCTACTTAATGTTACCAGATACTTGTAGTAACATTTTGAATGTAATAAGTGGCCGTGACTGAAGGGGGTTAAGGTTAAACTCTGATAAGTTTAGAAAATTGCTGTATATTACCCTGCATTTAACTGTAATGCAGCCTTCAAAACCAGGACAGCACAACAATGTTGCCATATGAAGATAAAACAATATCCAAAGTCTCAGACAATATATATTTTCTCATCACAATATTAGTATATACAGTATGTATTGCTCAGCCCTAATCTACAGCAACGCATCATAATTTGTAACATTGTCTTATGTTTGTAGCGTGGCTGTCCTGTGAAAATCACATATCCTTAAGAAATTTCAGGAGCTCAGAAAGGCAGTTTGTGTGAAGATTTGTGACAAGTGAATTTAGAGTTTATTTAGATTTTTTGTTTTTAACACTGCTGAAATTCAAAATCACATCTGGATGTACATATTGTTTTAATAGAAAAGATTTGAAAAATTATACTATGTGAAATAAACTAGTAACTAAAGTGGGAAGTAACATATATGCAAACTGGATTTTTACTTGACTACAGGACTTGGCTAATTTTACTTGGTTACAATCCACCACCATCCCTCAGTTGTATTGATTTTGTAAATTTGATGTGATGTTGCCATATTGTTGTCTCTCTCTGTAATATCCTGCTCTTCTGTCCTCTTTTCACCCTAACTAAATAAATGGTTCTCACGTTAAGGTTCTTATGTAGAACCGGTGGAGTGATTTGCAATGCAAGAGAGCCGCTCAAGACAACTTTAGAGAGCAAGGTAATACAGAGGTTCTTCCAGATGTGAATCTCATTTCCTTGATTATTATTGTTCAATTATCAGACCAAAAATTATTATTTGGAACACTTGAGTTGATTTGTTCATTGTGTAAATTAACTACCAGGTTGATTAATCAATGAGACAATTTGTTGACACCTATATTGATAATGGAATAATTGTCAATTTCAAGCCAAAAGCCTTTTCTAGTTCCAACTTGTCAAATTTAAGGATTTGCCGACGTTCTTTGTTATTTATAACTGTAACTGAAGAGTCTTTGAATTTTGGAGTGTTTGTTGAACTATAGAAACAATATGAAGATGTCACTTTGAGGGCTTGAAAACTGTGATGACTGAACCACTAATCCTTGAAAATAATTGATAATGAACATATTCATTAGAGGCAGATGCAGTAGATTACATGTGGAAAAGAAAAATTGAGTGCTGTGTCCCGAGACTGAATTTAAATGATTAGCTTGCACAAATTTTATACTCATTACCAAAACTGTAAAAGTTATTAAAACTATATTAAAGTAAAACAATAATGATAATTCAAGTTATTAAGATATTTATTTCAGTTCAGCAGCTGTCCACAGTAGAGATGTATATAATAGGGCATGAATGTTTATGTCTTCATTTTTTCTTTTTTGCAGAATGAAAATAAGATGTACCATCTGCATACATCAGTTAAGAAGTAGGTGCTTCGTGTTTTCCATGTGTCTATTGGCTGTCTGCCTGCTGAAGTTGGTCTACATTAAAGTGACAGTGAGGGACAGCATCTATATTGGGCCCTATGGAATCACTTTGGGCTTATCCAGAAACCACCGCAGGTATGACATCAACTGCACTGCTATCTATGAGCTTGACCCTGTGGAGATAGGCAAAGCTCTGGAGATAAAACGTAAAGTCACTGTTGACGTGGGAGATGATAGCACTGTGAGTTTGACCTCAGACTGTCAAACATTTATCAAAACAAGGGGTTACAATGAGGTACCCGTGTCAGATACAGAGCGGAGCTTCCCCCTGGCTTACTCTCTGGTGGTGCATAAAAATGCCCCCATGGTGGAGCGCATTCTTCATGCCATCTATGCACCTCATAACATCTATTGCATTCACTACGATCAGAAGTCCTCTCCGGAATTTATAAAGGCAATTAAAAACCTGGCTCAGTGTACTCAAAATGTGCTCATTGCCTCAAAATTGGAGTCTGTGGAATATGCCCACATCAGCAGGCTTAATGCTGACTTAAACTGTCTCTCTGACCTCCTGAGGTCAAAGGTCAGGTGGAAGTATGTCATCAACCTGTGTGGCCAGGACTTTCCTCTCAAGGCAAACTATGAACTTGTAATGGAGCTGAAACAGTTAAATGGCAGTAATATGCTGGAGACCAGTCGACCAAGTGAGCTCAAGAAACAGCGTTTCAGCTTCCAGCACGAACTGAAAAACATGCCTTATGAGTACCGCCGCATTCCTGTCAAAACCACAGTGGCTAAAAACGCACCTCCCCACAACATTGAGGTGTTCATCGGCAGCGCTTACTTTGTCCTGGCATGGGATTTTGTGGAGCATATCAGCAACAGCCAGGTTGCAAAGGACTTCCTGAGATGGTCTGCTGACACCTACTCACCAGATGAACACTTCTGGGCCACCATGGTCAGGGTCCCAGGGGTGCCTGGACACATTCCCAGGTCAGAAGCAGATGTTACAGATCTGAAAAGTAAGACGCGACTTGTCAAATGGAACTATTTAGAAGGATATCTCTACCCAGCGTGCACAGGCACACACATGCGCAGTGTGTGCATTTATGGAGCTGCTGAGCTTCGCTGGCTCCTCAACTATGGCCACTGGTTTGCTAACAAATTTGACCCCAAAGTGGACCCAATTCTCATTAAGTGTTTGGAGGAGAAGCTGATGGAAAAACGTTATAGTGTGCACACATGATCCTGAAGGGAAGAGAAAATATGAGAATAGGAGGAGGGATTGGTTGCAGGGTAGGCCAAAATTAGACTGTAAGGGACTGTAACAGAATAAAGTTACCACAATCACTGTACTTGAGTGCAATTTTCAAGATACAAGCACTTTTTTTTTAGTTTTTATTTTCAAATTTTTGTTTAACTCAGCCACCTATTTTTCATTGGAAAATATTGAACTCTTGTCTGATGGTCTCGCAAAACAAGATTTGTTAACAAATACATAATAGGTAATATAATATGCACCAATGTAGTTAAGACTGATGTTATATGGAGGAGCAGTCTGAACAACTTCCACCATCAAGTACCTCATCAGTAATGAACATGTCTTCAGAATTGGTTCTGTAACATTCTGAAAAGGAACACTCCATACAATATGGATTATGCCGGATGGAGTCCTCATTTTGCTTTTTTTGTTTGTCTGGGTTTTTTTTATTCAATATTTTCACTTATTTTTAAGGTCCCCAGGTCTACTTACTGAAGCTCCCGGAATATTTTGTGGACCAAGAAAGCTTACCTGATTTTCCATCAGCAGGAGGGATAGTAAAATTTTTCCTTTAAAAACTTATTATTTCTGTATTCCTTTTTGAAATAATTTTTTAAGTGTTGTAGTCTTTTTCCACAGGATTTGAATTCCTTATCCAACTCTGCTTGATTACTATTAATTTTAATCAGTAACTTTGATTGACCAATTTAGGCATTGAATCAGTAAAAGAGGATAATAAAAAGTGCCTATGTGTAAAAGCAATAATGTGTTGTATTCACAAATGCCATTCTTAAAACACAACACTTGATAATTTATCCATACTGTACTTGAGTTAGATTTTACAGATTACTTTTGTTCTGAGAGTAGAAAAGCCAAAGACTCCTGTTTTTCTCATGTTTTGCATATTTTTTTATATAAAGAATAGGGATTGATGTGTAAATCTTGTGATGAATTATTTATTCCTGAATAAAAATATGGTGCTTCCTTTGGTTGTCTGGCCTGTAGTATTACACTCAGGTGATACCCTTTCAGTGTACCCTTTCAGAGTATTAGACCACTAGTGGGAATGTAGACCTTAAGAAGCAGGTCCCTTGTACTCTACTAAACTCTAATCATGCGTGACTGCTACAAATGTAGAGTTCATGTGAATTCTTATAGCCCAAAATCACAATTTACACATTATCTCACTGGGCTTTGACAAACTGTACAGATGTAACACCCACTGCCATTCGACCCTCGAACCAGGTGAGGAAAAACTTAAAAAGCCGAAAATAAGAAACCTCAGGAAGAACCTCAGAGGAGGGATCCTTCTTCCTAGGACGGACAGACGTGCAATAGATGTCACTTGTACAGAACACAACAACATGATAACAGTTTACTTAGAATATATAAAACATCCATGAGTCCCAGAGTCTGTGGAATCTATAAATCCAGATGTATGGGAAGTCTAGTGATCTAGGCGCAGGTGTATTCTGTTGGTCCAGGAGTCATTATAATCCATGTCACAAGATCTGAGTGTTGCTGAAGTAGTCACTGAGTCCAAAAGTATATGGAATTTATAAATCCAGGGATATGTGAAGTGTAGTGAAGAAGAAGCAGGTGTAATCTATTGGTCCAAAAGCCATTGTAATCTGTGGATCCTGATTTGCACTTGGAAATCCAGCCAAGGATCCAAGTCACAGGATCTCTTGTCCTAATGTGGTCAGGAGGCGTCAGGCAGGACCACAGCAGCAGCTCCCACCGCAACCTAGAAAGTTCTGCAGGATGATAAAGCACAAAGACTCTGGGGGGGGGGGGAGTAAAGTTAGTGTTAGGATGTGGACATTTAGAGGAGCAGAGATGGAGTCTGAGTCAGAGGGGGCAGAGAAGAGTGCTCAGAGCATCATTGAGTGTTACCCCAGCAACCTAATCCTATAGCAGCATAACTAAGGGCTAGATAGGCCAGCCCTAACTATAAGCTTTATCAAAAAGGAAGGTTGTAAGCCTACTCTTAAAATCAGAGAGTGTGTAGACAAGGCTGTCAAATACAGTTTGCTTCTCATGATTTAGTACTGAATGTTTTTGAATATTGATAGTTAAATGGGGCTTTCTGAGCTCTGTCAATCTAAATTATTTTATCCCCAAAGTGGTGCTTTAATTCACTCTGACTTCTGACCTGGCATTAAATACCGATAACTTAACAGGACTTATATAGAGTCTTAGTGTGATAATGTGGAAGCTCATGAGGCACCACTACACAGTGCTTGAGTACTAACTAATATATCCATCAGTCTGTCATGATATGGAGAGGAAGGACACTTTGAAAAATCCTGTGTCTCATCTGTCTGTATCTGCTGTGTTAAAAAGCTTGTGCAGGTAAAAGAAATTCAGAGTGACCTTGTAACCAACAGTACAATTGCAGAGACAAAGAACACAGTTCCAGACACACCTTTAGATGTCCAGTGTTCCTATTCCCTGCTAGATGAATGGCTTTCTTAAGATTAAGTAATGCTGTCCCAACTTAAAATTCATTTACATCTACTGCGGTCAAGTCAGTGTGTGGTAATGAGCCAATGCTCACATCTGGTCAAAGGTGATGAAGTCATGTGTACAAAAGTAATATAATACATAGGATGAGGTGCTGCAGTACAGCAGTAGCATAAAAAGCTCATGTTTCTGTTTTCATTACTAGCAGGTAAGCACGAGCAGTCTTTAATTGGGTCTTACCTCACACAAAATGCCTTTAAAAGACATTAAGGAACAGGTGTCAGAGGGCTAACCTTGCCAGTTCTTTCCTATACCTTCAAAAAAGTGTTAGAATCTGAGAAATGGTAATAAATGTGCCCTTTATTTTCAAAATCCCAGTCTAATAAAATAAATCAAATCTATCAATATGTTCACGTGTGCAGTTTATTCTGTGGTATTTGTGATGTATCACGTTCAGCTCTTAGATTGTTGTATTGTGAAGCATTGAAGTGTCCATGTGGGGCATATTTCATGATGACGAACCTGAACCTGTTGTAAAACTGCAGGCAAAGAAGTCAGGATTCATAGTTGAAGTGGGTTAGTTAGTCACCATTATTTATTAATTGCACCCATATTTGTAATAATTGGGATCCAGATCAGCTAACATTAATTTGTTGGGCCAAGTCCTAGTAACACAAGTTTCATTAAAAATCTGTCTAATATTTTTTGAGTTATGTTTGAAAATTGATCCACATCCAGAATCCAAATCCAGATCATCACTAAAAGATAATCAATTTGTCCTTGTGTCACACCGATTCACTCCAAATTTCATCTAAATCTGCACACAACTTAATGGGTTACATACATAGATTTATGCTGTATACTGTATTAAAAACAGAGTTGGTGGTGATAGTCATCTAGCTCTTGTAGATGTTACAAATATAAGTGGACCCAGTGGATCAAAATCATTTCACAATTTAAAGCTTATGAGAAAATGTATTTTTGAACCTCTGTGTCACATTGATTTTTTTAATTCCACGTTGTGTCTAATATATCAATAACGTCACAGTCTGCATTTTTTGGAGACTTGGGAAGACTTGATTTTTTAATACTAATGTTAAGATAATAGATAGTTATGAAACTGCTGAGTAAGTGTAAGATATATTAGTATATACTGTATATGTACAAGTATGTGTACTGTATGCATCTATTTATCTCCTGGCTACAGCTTTGTATTCTTATGTGTATAAATGGGGTCATGGATATCATAGGCACATTTAGTTGAGTTTATTAATCATGGGGTAAAGTATGCCAAAAAATAAACAAATCTGATGATGTCATTCCACCTTGGGCTTTGAAACTGAAACTACAAGCGTCTGTGGTGTTTTGTCTGTTTAAGAAAAAAAATACACTCTGCTAAGTGAGATTGTGAAGTATAATCAAAAATTGCAGCAGAGTTACTAATGGACCTGGTAGTGATGTTGTTTATCAGCAGCATTTAAGTTCTCTGATAATGTACTTTTGAAAGTTCCCACAACTTTTTTCAGCTATCACCACAAAGAGCCCCGCAGGTCCACCACACTGCAACTTGATCAGCCTTCTTTATACCTCATTATAGCAGAAGTGTTGATGGTAGTTTTAAACGGAACAGTCCCCACACTGCTTACCCTCACCATCACTCATCTTCTACATTGGCCTTCTCCTCAGTAAACTTAATTCATGCCTGCTCGACAGTTTAGAGGGGTGGGTTGTAGAGGACAAGTTAAATCTGAATATCTCTGCCCCCTCTTCTGTGTCTGTCTTTTTGCAGTTATACAATGAACAATAAGCATCATTCTTTTTCTGGTATTTCCAACGATCCAAGTAGAGCTGGGGTTTTTTTTTCTTGTTGTCTCTCTCAAAAGAGGTGCTATGTCATTTACCAGGTCTTTTCATCTGTGATTCAGTTTTTGGCTTTCAAATTTTCTTTTGTCTTTTATGTCAGGAGTTTGTTTCCCCACTTGAAGTAATTATATTATGGTAAATTATTTCCATGGTTGTTTTTTTTACGCAAAGATTAAATCATGGTCCTAACACACAGTGAAGGCTGACTTCTTTTAGCAACAGGATATAGGATACTGCACTACCTTCAGCCCTTAAAGGAGACCTCCAGTGATTATCAACTTAATTCCTATTTGTAGGACTTTTATCGTCACAAATTAATAAGATAATTGATAAGATTTTAAAGACTCTTCAGTTAATCCAAAATGCAGCAGCGCGTGTACTGACTAGAACTAATATCAGAGACCATATTTCCCCTGTACTGGCTTCTCTGCATTGGCTCTGAGTTAAATCCAGAATAGAATTTAAAATCCTTGTCCTCACCTACAAAGCTATTCATGATCAGACACCATCTTAACTTAAAGAGCTCATAGTACCCTATCACCCAACCAGAACCTTATGCTCCAAGTATACACGGTTATTGGTGATCCCAAGAATTTCCAAAAGTAGAATGGGAGGCAGAGCTTTCAGCTATCAGGCTCCTCTCCCGTGGAACTATCTTCCAGTCTCGGTAAGGGAGGCAGACAAATCAAATCAAATCAAATCAAATTTTATTTGTATAGCCCGAAATCACAATTTACACATTATCTCACTGGGCTTTGACAAACTACAGATGTGACATCCTCTGCCCTTACCTTCCTTTTTGATAAAGCTTATAGTTAAGGCTGGCCTATCTAGCCCTTAGTTATGCTGCTATAGGCTTAGGTTGCTGCAGGAACACTCCATGATACACTGTGCTCTCTTCTCTCCCCCCTCTGACTCCGACTCCTTCTCTGCTGCTGTAAATGTCCTTACACTAACTTTACTTCTTCCCCGGAGTCGTGCTTGCTGCAGGTCTTTCTAGGTCATGGTGGAGCTGCTGCCGTGGTCCTGCCTGATGTCTCCTGGCCACATCAGGAAAGGAGTGCGGTGGGAGGTGCTGCTGTGGTCCTGCCTGATGCCCCCTTGCCACATTAGGAAAGGAGATCCTGTGACTTGGATCCTGTGACTTGGATCCTAGGCTGGATTTCCAAGTGCAAATCGGGACCCACAGATCACAATGGCTTCTGGATCAATAGACTACACCTGCTTCTGGATCACTACACTTCACATATCCCTGGATTTACAGATTCTACATACTCTTGGACTCAGCAACACTCAGATCTTGCTACATGGAGTACAATGACTCCTGGACCAACAGAGTCCACCTGCGTCTGGATCACTAGACTTTCCATACATCCGGATTTATAGAATCCACAGACTCTGGGACTCATGGATGTTTTATACATTCTAAGTAAATTGTTATTATCATGTTTTTGTGTTCTATACAAGTGACATTTATTGCACGTCTGTCCATCTAGGAAGAAGGATCCTCCTCTGTGGTTCTTCCTGAGGTTTCTTATTTTCCATTTTTCCTCACCTGGTTCAAGGGTCTAAGGGCAGAGGACGTCACATCTGTACAGTTTGTCAAAGCCCAGTGAGATAATGTGTAAATTGTGATGTCGGGCTATACAAATAAAATTTGATTTGATTTGATCATCACCCTCACCATCACCTTCATCATCATCATCTTGACTGAGCTTCCCCACAGCTTGACTGCAGGACACAGAACATCACCACCACCATCATCATCATCATCATCAGTATCATCATCAGAAACACCTGTAACTACCCGTCTTTTCAGATGATGAAGACAGGAGGATCACATGACTCACCGGCTGTGGGCGTGTGATTCATGTTGCTGTGGTTCTGGTAGATGGGTTGAGTCTGTGTCTGCGGCTGACCAATCACAGGGGTGCTTGATGGGGTACTGACGTTGGACAGAATGCAGCCGGTGACTCTCTGAGGAAGCAAAACATCATCAGCACAGACATGTGACCAACAGGAAGAACTCTGAGGTTCCCATGGTAACTGCTGCAGTTAACTGCGTTCTGTGGTAACTGGTTCGGAACACAGGTTCGGCTGACGTGAGGAAAAGTGCGACTGAGTGTAAGGGGTCCTCCACAACAACAGGGGGCAGCACTGAGATGGAGACCATTCAGGTTTTGTGGTTGTTGACCGCCACAGCTGGGGGTCCCGTTCATTCTGTGCACTTAAACAATGTCCCAGTTTGCAGTTACTGAGTACAAAACAAGTCAATCTTACCTTCATCAGGTCGCGATGGTGCTCCAGCACGCTGCAGGTGGTCTGCCAGGTGTCCTGGTAACACTCCCAGGGGTCCACCCTGCACACCCCCGCAGAGAAATCAGCTATTTACTGCACTCACACCCCCTTCACAGGTGTCAGAGCGGTGACATGAACTGTGCCTCACCTGATCCAATCGGAGGACTGAACTGCCAGCTGACACATGGTGAGACGGTGTCTGCTGGACACCAGACCCTGCACACACACACATTAATGGTGTCCAGTTAGCTCAGTTAGCTCAGTTAGCTCAGCCTCGTGCGCAGCGATGCGTGCAGAAAGCTGCAGGAGACGCTACTGCCGCCTGTTTCTGCTGCATCGTGTGGGCCAAGCCTGAGCCAGTAGAACAGAGGCCGAGCATTCCATCAGCAGTGGCTGTTAACATGGACAGTGTCTGCTGCTGCCGTGCACATTACAGCCACGAGCTGCAGGAGGCGACACTTTTCCTGCTCCTTCTAATATTCATTCAAAAAGAACAGCAGCAACGGAGCGGCTCCATCTGCGCTTACCGGCTTTCCGTAGGAGTCGTGCACCGGTGAGACGATCCCTCCGATCACGATGAAGCGGCCCGTCGTGTGCAGATACTCTCTGGCTTTCTCTGCAGACACACACGGGTCAGAAGACCAGTCAGTCCCACGACCCGCCAGCAGATCCCCTGATCACCACCATCCAGATGACGTGTCGGTCCAAGTCATTGTCAGCTGCCTGTGAATCTAACATGTTGTTCGCCTGACGCCGACGCGTTGCTCGCCTGACGCTAACGTGTGGCTAACCTGACGCTAACACATGAAGACACAGAGGCACGTAGAGGCAAGTGGAGACACGTAGAGGCAAGTGGAGACACGCGGAGACAACTGGAGACACATGGAGACAAGTGGAGACACATGGATGATGCTCCATAAACATGGACCGTTGATGCTGGGCCCTGATTTCAAATTTAAACACAACATCTGAGCTGAGAGCAGCTGATGAAGAGGTTAATGCTATGCTAACATGTTAGCGGCCTGCAGCCACACAGCAGCACATTTAGAGGCCTGGCCTGTTTTTGGTCTCCACCACCTCCTGATGAGGATCTTCAGCTGCTACATCCAGTCCACTTCAGTTCGGCACTCATTGAAACGCTAAGCTAACACAGGTGTTTCCACTGGCGACTGTACAGTGACCCGGTCGGCGGGGCACTGTGACATCATAGAAAGGCGACACCATGTGTCCCTCTGCGGAAGAAATAGTAATAACAAACAAGGGAAACCATGGAGGACATCCAGCGGTTCCTGGTGTTGACGACATGCAGTAAACAGGCTCTGCACGCCGCCAGAAGAAAGACAAGCTAACTGCACTTATTCTGTCCACCAATCAAGCAGACTGCAGGGGGTCCATCCCCCTTTATGGTACCATTTAGCTGTGATTGGTTCCCCAGGCAAGGGGGGGACAAAACTGGCTCGTTCACTTTTTAAGGGGATTACTTATAGCTTTTGACAATGAAGAGGTAGAAAAATGGTGAACCGAACGGACGATTCCGTCCTCTGCCGGGCAGAAAACAGCTGATGTCGCAGGAAAAGGAAAAGAACCTCAGGGGTCTTGAGGCAGCATGGGGTGGTTCTGCCGCCAGATCCCCAACTGAGGTGAGACGTGACATTTACACCTGTCACTCAGCTGCTAAGCTAAAGCGTTAGCAGCCCGTCTGGAGTGGCTGCTGGAGAACATGAGCTAACACTGTTAGCTAAGCGGTTACAGCGCAGACCTGGACCAGGCTGGATGAACCATGTGATTCGCTGAAACCAGGACAGCTGGTTTCACCGCGATGCTCCACCGATGTTCAGCAGACTAAGAAACTTTAGCGACATTGAGTGAGGACAACTGGTCAGTGTCGTACGTTAGCATCCCGGCGCAGACTCAAAATAGCTCCGGCCTAGCATGACAGTCAGTAGGCTAGAAATGAGAGCCCCGCCCCTCTATGACTATTTCAAAAACTGCCACACCCCTTTCAATAAGCGTCACTGCTACCATTAGCATTAGCATTCACTGCCTCATCACAGAACGCAGCCGGTAAATCAGCTGAGGTTTGTTTTTGCCCAAGTTCAGTCACATGACGCTGAGCCCCGAATTTATCACCAATAAATAATCAACATTGTATTGACTGTCTTAATCACGTAATTAATTATTATATTACATCCTGACAAACCGGATACTTGTGTTTTCTGGCTGCGTCACGCGCGCGGGCCGCGTAGCTGTGACACGGAACATTTCCGAGTTTCCGGTGTAAATCCGGACGACTGGGCTTCTTCTGTGTGACCGCTGTGTAAACACCGGTGACTGATGATTAGTGACCGGTAATCGGTGGTTGCCTGTTGTGTCTCTCCATATCAGCACCGCCCAACCGGACGGCGCCGACGCACGAACCAAGCGGCGTTCACGTTGCTTCGGTTTTTGGCTCAGATCATTGTTCGTCACGCGTACCCCTCCCCCGCTCACCGAACATGTGCAGGTGTCCCCTGGTGATGGGGTTGAAACTGCCGCAGGACAGCAGGATGACGTGCGTCTTTGTCTCCGTCATGGTGTCCCGGTCCGGTGCTGCCGGTGGGTTCCGGTCCGTTTGTGTCCGCCGCAGAGGGAGAAGGAGGGGGAGAGATGGCGAGAGAGAGGCGAGGTCGGCGTCTGCAGCAGGAAGCAACGTCACTCCGTTAAAGAGACAGCGTGACCCCCCCTCTCTCGTTCTCTTCGTGGAGCATGGAGTGAGTGGGATCAGCTGTGAGTCGGACCTGTGTAGGAGGTGAAGACTGATCCTGGATGATGACTTACTGGAGGATCACCTCCTGGAGGATGACCTGCTAGAGGACCAACTCCTGGAGGAGAAAATGTTACAACTCAAAGAACGAGGTGAGTTTAAACCTGAAGTTCTGGAACCCGTCAAAAACACCTTTTGTTTATCACGCTGCAGTTTGTGGTTTAGCTGGTTTGCCTGAAGATGAGGACCAGCATATGAAGTTCTTTGGCTTCCTGATCAGGGTGGAGGATGTAAAGGGATGCTGTACCCGCGGGACATCTGGAGTCACCACCTTCCTCCTGGTCTGTGGAGGAGAAGCACAAACTGCAGGGTTACAGAAAACTTTGTTTTTACAAACACTGTTTATTTGTTCATTTGACTCTGTTAAAGTATTTACAGATACTATGTCTGTGAAGATTCTCAGTCATCCAGGTCATGGTAGTCTTGGTGTTTCTTCTGAAGGCAACTGGACTTCTTGTAGTTTCTTGAAGACGTTTCGTGTTGGATGAGAGACGAAACGTCTTCAAGAAACTACAAGAAGTCCAATTGCCTTCAGAAGAAACACCAACACTATTTACAGATACGTTTTTTTGGACTGTTGAACAAGTTTCAACTTGTTTTTACAGTAAAATCTAGAAATGAGCATGTCATTTACAACTAGTTAATCCTATCGTTGTGTGTGGACAATCAGGATTATCAGAATCCATGTTTACTCTGAACTGATGTCAGTGTCTCGTTGTTTATAAACAGTCACTGTAACTCAGTAACGATCGCTTCGTGTCTTTATTCATACACAACAATGGATGATCAAATCCAGCCACTCGATCGATCGGCCCTTTCCCGAGCCCATGTAGCGTGATTATGGGATGTGGAGGAAAAGGGAGAAACCGTGTAAAAATATTGAAAACTGAGATTTGTAATTTTTCTGAAATGATGCGCGACATATTCCAGGTGTCATACTGG
>KV751383.1:7846-28046 GCA_001698575.1 Mola mola | reverse complement strand
GTTTCCCTGTTTGTTTTGGACATTCCCAAGTGTGATTAAACATTGGCGCCACCTGATGGCTGACACAGCTGGCTCGGTCTCTGTGATGGACTCTGGGACTAGTTCCAAAATGACACCAGCTGGACCTTTCTATGTCCATCCATTCTGGAGATATGTCCAAAACATGCGCTTGACCTTTCAGTGACTTTGACCCTAAGCCCCCAAACTCTGACCAGCTGTAAGATGGGAAAATACACAGGTAACAGCTGGCGACAGATGGCACCACGGTGGCAGGGGGCTTTGATGTGAGCAGAGCACAGGAAGGTTCTAATGCCAGCGGTCGAGAACGGGAATAACCTGGAAGTACTGAAAGTAAAAGTCAGCGCGTGCCCCCCCCACCCCTCCGTGCGGGTCAGACAGGAACAACATGGCGCCGAGAGGAACGTTAGCTTCGGGACCAGTCGTTGTCTGAGAGGCTGGTGATCCGGCAGGATGAACCTCTGCGCCCAGTATCTGCGGTAAGCTCGCTGCGGAACCACGCGGTACTTCTCCGGCGGTCCCGGTACCGCCGGACCCCGGCGTTGGGAGCCCACAGGCGGATTGTTTGGGTCGGTGGCTAACGTTGGAGCTAACTGGTGCAGGGACCACCCCCTTAAGCTAAACGTTGGCGCTAGCTAGCTACGGATAGGAACCAATAGTCGCTGCGAACTCGTTCCGCCACGTTCGTCCGGCTGGATGAACGTCCGAACTGGTCCCGGGTTTATCCACGGTTCGTCGGTGTGACGTAAAGACTGAACGCGTGTTTACCCGCCACAGCGCCCACTGTTATGGCTAGTTAGCGTTAGCCTGCTAGCTTCTGTGTGTGAGTTAGGTTAGCTTTAGCGAACGGACCCTGTCCCGTGTCGGCTGTGATTTGGGTGAGCCGGAACCAATCACCTGTTACATTTAATCAATAGGACAATAGGACGTGTTTAATGGTTTATGTGGTGGAAAGTGGAGGAGAGAGTTAGCAGCGAGCTGTCACTATACGAACATGCCGTCTTTCATGAGCTGTTGATGATGACCTGTGAATCACGTGTGTGACCTCAGCATCCTCAGCTGTGTGTTGTGTGTGAGTGTGTGAGAGAGAGATGGAGAGATGGACCTGTCTAACCTCCTCCTCTCTGTTTCCGTCCGAGCAGACAGGCAGAGGCCCTGAAGGCTGACATGACAGGTAAGTGTGCACCTGTCCAGGTGTGTGAGGACTCACTGATAGATTCTGGGCGAGCATATTTTAATGTGTGTTGGTGTCTGTGAGGTGAGAAAAGATGTGATTGATTTCTATAAGATTGTATTGATTAAGGGTGTCGTGACCTTGATTAAAAAATCAGAAATTGATTGGAATGACATCACGATCAATCTGAATCAAAGTGGCAATCTGCGATTTTATCTCGACAGACTTTATTCTTCAAGCCGCCGTCCCTAAACCATGCAACCAATCAACGGCTAGTCGTACATGTGCCACCTGCACGTTTGTCAACATTTCTGATCATTATTGATATTTCATGTCGACGAGTCGGTCTGGGTGTGAGCGAGACAGAGGGGACGATCCAGGAGGGACGAGACGCTCGTCGGTGTGTCTCGCTGCCGTTACGAAGCAGGCACTGACCCCCAGATCTGTATCTTCTGCTCTCTGGTCCAAAACGCCGTAGCAAACAGCACCAAACGGTTTCAACACAACACAGCAGCAGCATGAAGCATAAAATTTGTGGACCGAGATGATATTGAAACCGTGTCTCAACTTCCAATGGAGGCAGCAGTCTTTCATAGCTGCAGAGGAACATCCATTCACCAAATTTAAGGGTCACATTGATTTAAGTCTTTTGTTGCTGTGGTTCTATTTTTCTGCCAGCCTAAAGCAACAGTTCACCTCTGACTCCGTGACCTTCAAATAAAGTGGCACATTGTGAATTCTGTTTGTTACAGAAGCATTTGTCAGTAGGACAGCTCCTGTTAAAATGAGGAAAAGGTTGATTTAAGGTGTCCACCTGAATGTTCTGCTTGTGTTCCTAAAATTGTCAGTAACGGGCACCGGTGTTCCTGGAGGAAAAAAATCCACCTTGATCTCTTCTTTGATATGAAGAGGGCACGCTGCAGTTCCAGAAAGAGTTTGCTGTTTCCTTTATATTGTTAGTACTCAGGGTGGGTCATCACTCTGACACATGTGGGCTGCCTTTTGGAATAACACAGAACATATCAAGAACTTATCAAGCTATGAAACCACCAATGACTAATTTTTACAACCATAGTGACACTAAAATATGGAAAAAATGAGAGTCGAATTGAATCTTGACATTTAAAAATCCAAAAATCAAAGCAAATTGAGGATTTGGACAATCTTCAATACCCAAATATTAACTCATGATTTCGACTAAAACAGTAAGCTGCAGATGAACAGTTCAGATGTACTGATCGTGAAAACGCTACACGTGTCATTCCTGGCAGCTGTGATTGATTGATGGATCAGTTATTGATCAGATTCAGCCTCAGCTCTCACTGCAGCTCCAGTCACATGACTCACACTGTGTGTGTCCATGTACCCACAGCTTCTGAACTTTGTCTGCGATTGACAGCCGTCAATCATTTAAATGTGTCGTCCCAGCCAATCATTAAGCAGAGCTCGTAAAGAACTTGTAGCACTGTGTAGTCATGAGAGCGTCACCCCACAGCGTCCCAGCCAGGCGTCATAAACTAATAATACACAGTAACTGAATAAACAAAACAATATTGCTAACAAATATTAACTAATGATAAGTGAAGATGTGACCACGTTGAGCTCGTTGGCTCGCGGTTGTTGATGTCTGTGTGGACTGGTGTTTGTGTCAGTCCAGTCTGCCTCTCTTAGATCTGGTCTGGGACTCCGGCTCCTCCTCAGTTGTATGCCCATGTCCTCAGCAGAACATTTTACATTGTCTAGAGCTGTGTGAGCCGTCAGGAGGTGAGAGGTTGACGTTTGGTGCCGTCCAGCTGACTCACTTCCTGTGTACGTCAGACTCTAAGCTGGGGGCGGCAGAGGTGTGGACGTCCCGGCAGGCCCTGCAGGACCTGTACCAGAAGATGCTGGTGACTGACCTGGAGTACGCTCTGGACAAGAAGGTGGAGCAGGACTTGTAAGCTGCTGCGCCTCTTCACCCTCACAGATGGAGGAACCCGTTGTGTTTGTGGCGGCCATGATGCTGTGTTTTCTGTCTGGCCGCAGGTGGAATCATGCTTTCAAGAACCAGATCACCACTCTGCAGAGCCAGGCCAAGAACCGAGCCAACCCTAACCGCAGCGAGGTCCAGGCCAACCTGTCACTGTTTCTGGAGGCTGCCAGCGGCTTCTACACCCAGGTGAGTTCCAGCAAGGGTTTCACATCAGAAGGGTTCTGGTTCTGGTCACCAAATTCAGTACTTTTTGAATCCTGGTTGATCCTCGTCTGGTTTGTATTGTCGAGTAAACGGTTTCTGATGCTCGTCAGATCTGCTACATCAGGTGCTCCTCAAGTTTAGGAATCAGAAGAGTTGTTTACTGATGCAGGTTAGAAGAAGTGAACAGGTCCTGAAATTCTCTTAGCTTTCATCATCAAAGCTCGAACCGGACTCTGCTGGGTCCTGGAATGTGGCCTGGAAAGGCCTTCTGAATTCCTGGGATTAAATGTTGAAGCGGGTGGGGGAATGTGTGCGCAGTTACTGCAGGAGCTTTGCACCGTGTTCAACGTGGACCTGCCCTGTCGCGTCAAGTCGTCCCAGCTGGGCATCATTGGCAACAAACAGAGCGGCGGCACCATCGTCACGCCGCAGCCCAGCTCCTGCTCCTACATCTGCCAGCACTGCCTCGTCCACCTCGGAGACATCGGTGAGACAGAAAATCTCCATCGGCTCAGCCCGAGGCTCCTCACAGGCCAGCGCTCCTCATTTTACCCCCTCTCTGTCTTTCAGCACGGTACCGCAACCAGACCAGCCAGGCAGAGTCGTACTACCGACATGCCGCTCAGCTGGTCCCATCAAACGGTGAGTCCGGCGCCGGGACCTGGACCCCGACCAGGCTCCCCATACGCTCAGTCTTTGTGTCGAGCTGGGCTGAGTACTGGATTGTTCATCTGTGACCAAATCAATCCTTGTTATTGATCAGGTTATTTTTAGGTTCTCCTGCTGGACAAAACCTGATCAGCTCGACTATTTCTGCATTATTTTCCTGATGTAACAAATACTGAACATCGCTCTGTCAAAAGCTGTGAGATGATGCTGACAATCCCATGCGCCCCCTACAGGTCAGCCGTACAACCAGCTGGCCATCCTGGCCTCCTCCAAAGGAGACCATCTCACCACCATCTTCTACTACTGCCGCAGCATCGCTGTCAAGTTCCCTTTCCCAGCAGCCTCCACCAACTTGCAGAAGGCCCTGTCCAAGGCCCTGGAGAGGTGCCGCCTCGCTCCGTCAGCACGCTCCACCACCGCGGACATTTTCACTTCCATAAACACCCGTCTTCTTCGTGTGTCTCTGCAGCCGTGACGAGGTGAAAACCAAGTGGAGCGTGTCTGACTTCATCAGGGCCTTCATCAAGTTTCATGGCCACGTCTACCTGAGCAAGAGTCTGGACAAGCTGGACGCTCTGAGGGAGAAGCTGGAGGAGCAATTTCAGGTACGACACGAGTCTACACAGCGTGATTTGTTCTGCACACAGTGTGATGACCTGTGTGTGTGTGTGTGTGTGCGTGTGCGTGTGCTTGTGCAGAGGCTGATCCTGCAGGAAGCCTTCAGCTCTCAGCAGCTGGTCCACATCACCGTCATCAACCTGTTTGAGCTGCACCACCTCCGAGACCTGACGGCCGACAGCAGTGAGCAGAGCTACAGCGGAGAGCAGCAGATCAGCTGGTTCCAGCTGCTCGGCCTCTTCAGTGAGACCCTCACAGTCACAGCAACACACACACACTCACTCACATACACTCACTCACACACACACTCACAGTCGTACTCAGTCTCACACACACACACACACACACACACACACACACAGCTGTACAGTAAACACTGTTGCTACTGACAGGTGTGTAGAGACGCTCCGTCAGGGCATTTTTTTCTTGGCCTCGTTGCTGTTGCTTCAGGCTCCCGTGTGATTGGCTGAACCTCTCTGTGTGTGTTTGACTTCCTGTCTGCTTTAGTGTCCTTCCTGGGTGTCATGTGCAGTCGAGTGCTGCTTAACAAGAACCGGGGGGAGGAGATCGTGGGTGAGTGTCCGCTGCCTGCCATTAAAGTGTCTCTGGACTGGCTGAAGCTGCGATCGAGCGTCTTCCACGAGGCCGCTGTGGACACGAGGCAGCAGTAAGTGTTGCGTCGCCGCTGAGCAGTGTCGCTGTCTGTTCTGAGCAAAAGGTTTAACTCATCCTCTGTGTCTCAGTGTGTGGCCCTGGCTGGTCTCCATCCTCAACGGTTTCCAACCCAAAGAGGACGACATGTCCTGTTGCTCAGGTAGGATGCCACCACCACCTCTTCTTCATTAACTGATCCATCCGGGCTCCGATCTCGATCCTGAGTCATGTCTGAGCCAGTAGACCACAAGGACAGCACAGAGTTCCCACGTCTCTGAACCACAGCTGTCCAGCTGTTTTCAGAATCAGAATCCTTTTTATTGTCATTGTACAAATTTACAACGAAACTGAAGGTGTGTTTCTTTTCTCATCAGTGACACCCCTGCCAGAGGAGTTTGAGCTGCAGGGTTTCTTGGCTCTCCGGCCAGCTTTGAGGTACTGTGTAGCCACATTCAGCTGTGGCGGGAACGTTCAATTCAGAGCTGTCCGTGGTCTCATGTCTGCTGGTGTTTCAGGTCCCTGGACTTCACTAAAGGTCATCAAGGCATTCTGGTGGACCGGGACAGCCTACCGGTCCACACCCGACGGCAAAGGCTCATGGGTCTGGGTAAATGGGTGGCCGACAACCAGCCGGGGTGAGTGTTTGTGTGTTAACCTGTCTACGAGTTGTGCTGTTGTTAATGCTAATGTTGCTGGTGCTGCTGCTCTTATCCGAGCTGAATGCAATCAACTCTGATGAACCGATTGGAATCAGGAGATCAAAGTTCACAAACTGTACAACTATTGAATAAACTGATTGTGACAAAATGTCTCTGAGATGGGGGCTTCACAGTGACATCGTCATGTCAGTTCCGGTCACATCACATCCGTGTCCTCTCCCCAGGCTGATCCAGTACAGAGTGGGTGAAGACGGCCTTGTCATCTTCCTCACAGACATTCCTGAGCAGGCCATCGAGGAGCCGCAGGAGAAGGAAGTGCCGGTGCTGCAGGAGTCATCCAATGGCGAGCAGACACCCGTCGATGGTGGAAACTCGGGCCTGAAGTCGGTGCTGTCGGCAGGGAAGACGCAGAGCGCGTGGCCAGACGGTAGTGAGCGACCTGTCGTCACCTTTAAGGAAAACATCAAACCCAGAGAACAGAGCCGTGAGGCAACTCGAAATCATCACTTGAAAGACAGCGGCAAGGAGCGCCGCGACTTCAACAAAGGCAACGGGGCTGCTGGGAAAGGAGATCTGAAGAGGGAAGGGAAAAGGAAGAGTGAGCTGAAAAAAGCTGCTCATGACAAAAGCACCGACACTGGAAAACAGGTGAAGCATGTGACCTCCATGTTCAGCTCAGTGACAAAGCTGCTTGCCATTTTCTGTGACCACGTTTATATGCACACAATATTCCAGTTATTGCTCGGGGTATTTAAGTATTCTGGTAATGCTGTGCCTCATGTAAAAACCTTACCCCTGTAACTGGAAATTTCGGACTCGATACACTTCACCCCAGTAACTATCGGGAAATGCTCCGGTGTGCATGTGCACACGGAAAGGTATAATGTCAGTGTGGGGTTCATAGCTCTAATTTTTAGATAGATGAGTTTTTCCTGTACTAAACAGATGGACATGATGAGACACCTTGAGCTGCTCATTTTCCTGATGAATTTTCTATGACTCAGTGACACAGCTGCTCTTTTTCACGACGTGGTGTTTTCTTTGACTCAGGTGAAGGCGCAGACAGAGCTGAAGAAGACTCCGGTGTCAGAGGTGAAGAAAACTGTCACTCAAACTCAAAACACCTGCTCCTCCCAGTTCATCCCCATTCATCATCCTGGAGCCTTCCCACCACTGCCCAGCAGACCAGGTTCGTGCATGCTTCTTTTAGACTGCAACTGAAACTCTGAAGCTGTTCCAGCCACCTCCTGCTGTCTCTGAATGTAGCTCCCAAATGGTTCCTCTGCAGGTTTCCAGCCCTCAGCCTACGTAATCCCTCCCCCGGTGGCCTTCCCAGGCCTTCAGGTGAATCCAGGCTTCACCTTCTCCACAGGAGTGTCTGTCTCCGGGCCTTTCCTCCAGCCGGGCGTCCACACCCAGGCCGGCACCCAAGCCGGGAAGCAGTCTCACATTCCCTACAGTCAGCAGAGGCCTTCTGGTCCTGGGCCAGGCTCCTCAGGCCAGTGTCCAGGACCCATCAACCAGGGCCCCTCCCAGGGTCAGCAGTCCCAGAGCCAGCCGCCCTCCCAGCAGGCCTTACAACAGTCGGTCCAGTTGCAGGTGCAGGCACTGAGCCAGCAGCAGCAGTCCCCGACTAAACCCATCCAGCAGGCTGGGATGGGGAAGAGCCCCCCACACCACCCGGGTCTGCAGCAGGTTGGTAAAGAATTGAAGCAAGTTTTTTCTGTCTGTTCCTGTTGTGAAAGTGTTGGGGCGGGTAGGCGGCATCTCTAAGATCCCGGTGTTCTGACCCACAGTCTTGCGTCTGTCGTTGGCAGTATATGCAGGTTCAGGATCAGCCAGCTCAGATATGGAACCAGGCGCAGGCTGCCCTGCAGAAGATGGGCCCCATGCAGATGTCCATGAAGCAGCCCCAGCTGCAGCAGCAGCAGCAGCAGCAGCAGGCTTTCTACATGGCGCCGCAGGATTCTCTCAAACTGTACGAGCACCAGCTACAGCCGCAGCTCACTAACATGGACAAGAAGATCAAGTACCCCAATGTCAAGATGCAGGACTTCTACTGGGAGCCATCCTACCGAATGGCAGACCAGATGAAGAGGCCTCCTCCTGCAGGGATCTGCCCTGAGCAGGACCCTTCCACCGGGCCCCGGGGACCCCCGTTTGAGGTGAGCAGCTCTCAGTTGCAGAGGAGGAGGAGGTCCTGTGCTGCTGTTTCCTCTCTGTCTCTTCTGACCTACCCTGACCTCTGTGCTCCTCTCTGATTGGATGGTTTTTCAACCAGCTGTCCCTGTGAGTCATCGCTGTGTGATGATCTGCTGTATAATTAGTTCATACTTCAGGATTTAGCTGATCACATGATTTTAACAGTTCTTCGAAGAAGCAGGCGAGTTCCCCTGACACGTGGGCGCTGGTGGGCCGTGTTCCAGAACCTTCCTATATCTCGGGCTGTAGTCTCCTTGTTGACTGATTGATTTCCGATCTGATTCTCAATCTCACTGGACGAATCTCATTCGTTAATTTCATCGGCGAAATGTGCAGCATCGTCAGCCTGGGACTGAAACACAGGCACCACTTCAGCTGCGGTTGGGGGCGGGTTATGCCATACTCACACAGAATTATGCTGGAAATGACGTGAGCTGCGATCGGCAGTCAGCTGAGCGCCGTGAGAAGCTTCTCTGACTCGTGGGTCGTTTTAGCTCAGTGCTTTGACGTGTGGCTGTCTGTGAGGTGGGATGAAGATAGTGTTGGTTGCTAGGTAACAGAATGTGGTGTTGGGCTGACTGTAGATTTCCTGACCTGTGACATCAACCTCTTTATTCCAGACGTCAGATGAAGGAGTGTCGACTGGGGCGATACGAATAACATTTTCTGTAAATGTCCAAACAGAATGACCACGTACTTCATGACAATTTGTTTATCGATGATGCCGTGGATCAAACAGTAGCTTACCCCAAAACTGCCGTTTGCAGATGGAAAAAATAATGAATTTGAGCGTTTAGTTGTGTTTTGATTTATTCAGCTCCAAATCTCGTCATTTTGATGAATTCTGGGTATGGAATTATAAATATGCACAATGACTGCCCTCTGCAGGCTGGTACTGCTGTTTTCTGGTCAGCGTCAAACTTTATGGATCCAAAGTTTGGTCTTCATCTGGTCTTTTTTGGCTGTGTCATGTTCTGTCTCAGGTTGCTGGGGGTTGAGGGTTGGGGGGGGTGCTTCTTGCTCCTCCACGTCAGTTCGTTGTCATTCAGACCGCTTGTGACTGTAAAGCAGGAGTTGAATTATGTAATAAGCTGGTTTTCAGCCGCCGCTTTGCAGGAGTGGAGATGTAAATGATAGAGGAAGATATCTGTTGGCAGACCTTTATCCCCCGTCATATGATAGATATCGTCGTATGGCCCAGCCCTAAAGGAGTGTGTGTGGACCAGGTTCAGTTTAGTTTGGACGTAGAATGTTTGTCAGGTTCTGGTTGTGTTTGACCGTCACGCTGGACAGGATGTGATGTTGAACTGACCTGTGATCAGCCTGAGGTAGCTTTCGTTCCCTCCACCTCTTTCTCACCAGCTTGCTTTCTTTCTTTTTCTTTTTACTCTTCTTCCTCCTCTGGCTTCATCTGTAACCAGGACAACAAGAGCTCGCCTCTTCTGCCTCCCGACCTGTTAAAAACTCTAGCAGATTTTGAGGAGGAGGAGCTCGTCTTCTCTAAGCCTCCTGATTTCTTCCAGGCCTTGGCTGGCCCTCTTAGCTCTGCTCCTGGACCAAACATATTTGTATGTAGCCTGTCTCTCTGCCCATCACTCACCGTCTCGTCCCTCATGCCTTGTCATGTCACTGTGGAGCACAGAAATGATGTCCAGCAGCTCAAACTCACGTTCAGGCACGACATTAAGTGTTTCAGACCTGAACACAGCAGCATCATTTCTGATTTGTACAGCGTGTGAGCTGAAGAGCCAATTCAGAGAAGACTGACGTGAAATGATCCTGAGAACGTCCTGAGAACACCATGCTGATGCTCAGTGTGGCGCTTTGAAATGAAACTGCTCTCACCTGCTAGCCACGTCAATTATAAAGACCTGATGTGGTCACATTCCGTTCAGCTCAGTGACATGCTGCTGTGTGTGTGTGCGTGCGTGCGTGCGTGCAGCATCAATCAGCTGTGCGTGCGTGCTTTTGTGACATCTCTGTGCTTTGTCTCTGCAGCTGCCGAACCAGAACCGGATGGACAGTGGTCCCGAGGTCGTCAGCCAGTCCTCTTCTCTGCTGCCCCTCGCCGGCTTCCCCATGCAGGTCAGAGCCGTCTCTGTACAGGTGGATATGTGGACCTGGTCCATGCTGGATCCAGTCTGAGAGGTTCTGACTCATGTCTAACCCGTCCTCTCAGAATAGAAAAGTTCAGAACCCGAGTCCTGCGGCAGCTGCTGTCTCTGCTGCAGGGAACTGTTGTAACAGTGTTTCACCAGAGGGTGGCAGTGTAGACTCAGTCCACACCGAGATGATCCTGATTTTCCAGTCTGTGTTCTTTGTGACATGAGGACTGCAGGATGCAGGTTCCAGTGAACTCTGAATTTATGAGGATGATGCATGGAAAAGGAACAGAAGAAGAAACGTTCAGCTCTGATCACTGATAATCGATCAGTTCTGTCTGTCTTCATGTGTTCAGGAGTACAACCAGAACAGCATCTTCAGTCAGGCCTACGGTAAGAACCAGCCGCCCAGCTCCAAGCCTGATGCTCCCATGATGCACCAGGAGCCGTCCCTTTACTCCCTTTTCAAGGGGACTCCCTGGTCCCCCTCCCTCCCTGCCAGCTCAGGTACGTCACACCTGCAAAGACGGAAATGTTTGTTTCTAGTACCAGAGAAACCCAACCTTGGTCTGAGCTCTCTTCTGATTGGCAGATCACTCTACCCCAGCCAGCCAATCTCCTCACTCCTCCAATCCCAGCAGCCTGCCGTCTTCGCCCCCTACACACAACCACACAGCCTTGCCCTTCTCCAACTTTGGGCCCATAGGCACTCCGGACAGCCGGGACCGCAGAGTGGTGGACCGCTGGAAGGCGGACAAGAGCGGTGAGGCAGGGGGTTCTCGGGCTCAAAGGGTTCCGACTAATGGGGATGGGAGGGGTTGGCTCTCAGGGCCGGACTCTGGGATCGGTCCTCACATGCTCATGGTCGCTGTGCTGTGTTGTGTCGTAGGCGCCGTCAGTGGGTTGGGTCTGGACTACCTGCCAGCCGCAGTGTCGTCGGCAGCTTCAGAGTCCAGCTGGCACCAGGCCGGTCCCCCCGGCAGCTCCTGGACCAGTCAGGAGTCTCCAATGGAGGAGTCGTCGTCCGTGCTGCTCGACAGCCTGAAGGTTTGTTTCATGTGTGTCAGTTTCTGAGTCTGACCCGGTTCTGGTGCTGGGATTTGTGGGAGTCTCACTTTGGTTTGCTCCTCTGCAGTCGATCTGGTCCAGCTCCATGATGCAGCCAGGCCCGTCGGCGCTGGAGCAGCTCCTCCTGCAGCAGAAACAGAAGCAGCAGCGAGGCCACGGCGCCATGAACCCGCCTCACTGAACGCAGACCGCGGCGGCGCTTCGTGTCCGGACCAAACGAAACCACCACCAGGAGAAACGGGAGGCGACAGTTTGACGAAGAAAAGCTCCGACAAAATGGAAAATTAAACCAGTGCGAAGCGGTGGAGGTGGGGGAGGCCACACGACCCCCCCCAACGAGGCTAAAACACCACCACCCCACCCCCCCCCCTCGGCTGTCGAGGAGTGGCGACGCCCCTCCTGGACTGGAGGGCGCGGGATCTATTCAACCGCGGTGCCACATGCCACATCACCGCCGGGTTTCTTTCAACCCGCAGACATCTGAACTTTGAGGAAACCCCCCCCCCCCACTGCTTCCGGACCGACGTCTCTCGCCTGGAGGACGCCGTTAGGCAGGAGCGGGCGAGCTGAGGCAGCCAGGACGCTGTGGTGAGCGTGTTCTGGGGCCGGTCAGGTGAAACGGGGCGTGGAAACAGACCGTGTGATCATTCATTTTCATCACTGAGGAGGAGGAGGAGCGTGCAGCTGTTTAAATATTTCAGACATGCATGTTGCCGTAATTGGACTTTGATCAGGCCTCGACGGCGCACAGGAAGAGGAAGACCCGAGGACGGATGGCTCGGCAGCGACGGCGAGCAAGGAGAAGGAAGTGGGGGGAGGGGCCGGGCGTTAGACATGAACAGACTGTACTGTGTTGTGATTTGTTCGTAGCAGTTTTATCTTCACACCGCTGATGCGTCCGTTAGCTTCCTGCCTCGTGATTTCTTGACTTAACGAGCTTATGTAACCTGCGTTTCTTCCTTTACGCTCTCACCAACCGACAGTGTCAGGTGACTGCAGCTCGTCCATCGCAGACAGATCGCAGCTCAAATCGTTTTGTCTAAAAATGATAATTTTACACACTTTCGGCTGCGTGTTTGATCGATGCCATGACAACCGTTTCGTTTGTTCTGACGAGTTTAATTTCTGATGTCAGAGCCCAATCGGAGAGCTGATTGACGGTTTAGACTGCAGCACTGTCATGTCCTGTCAAAGTTAAGCTGCTTTGCTTCTTCAGGGTAGAAGACATCATTAAAAAGAAACGCCTGTTTTTATTTTGGCATGGGGCGTTTTATGGCGGCGGACTTGAGAGGCGTGTCTATTTTCTGTGATCGTGCTTATCGTGTTGCATTTACCAAATGTATTTGAGAATTAATAAAGATCAAATATTGATGAATGTTAGGATGAATTTGGACGAAGAATCCAGCTTGTTTTCCCCGTTTGAAGCTGTCCACATGGATCTGGACCTGGACCGAGTCTCCACCCTGAGGCGTCGGCTTCCGGGTCCTCATTGGTCGGAAACGTTTGTGGTGGAATCAGCCTTTAAATAAACGTAAGCTCTGTTCTCCATACGTTTGTTCTGCTGTGCTCAGTCACATGTTAAGCGCTCGATTGGTCCGCACAGTTTGATGACATCACTGAACACGCCCCCTCACCCTAGTGAACAGCGGCCCTTGACGTCTGCCGTCGAAGCCCATCAGATAAGACGGTTGCCGCAGCGGGTTGATGGGTAAAAACCTCGAACCGCGTTCAGCTGCTGCTGACAAGTCTCCCATAGAGAAGCAGTTGAACAGTTTTTGTATGACAGTTTTTCACGGTGTCTACGTTCCACGGTGACTCCTGTCAGTCTGCCACCTCGACACAAACCTAAATATACACACGGCTACGATTCCAACCGGGACAGCCGCCCTTTTTAAATACCTGCCAGCTACAAAAGAAGTAAAGGCACATTAAAAATGAACATTCCTCCACTACTTTTCCCTTTTTCAGTCTTTATCGTCCAAACAATTTATCGTGTGGAAAAGAATGTTTTCTGGGTTCATAAGGAAGCGCTTAAAATGTTACGACTGTCTAAAGAAACAGGATTATGAAGAACTCTTACAAATCAACTGAGATACTTTTTTAAGTGGTGCAATCCAGACTACCGCTCCAAACAAATAGATCAATAGATACAATTTCCTAAACAGGACCAATAAAGTGTCACGGCAGCATGGTCAGCAACAAACACTACAAGAAATAAGAATATAGAGAGGCATTTAATATAAATGAAAAGAATAAGACCTAAAATAAAATGAAGTACAAACTAAGATAGTGGCACTTAGTATTTACAATATATACATAATGAATTATAAAACATGCGCTGGATTAAAACAGTGCAAACTGGTTTAACAAATGTTCAATTTGTGAAGAAACAGAAGCACAAGTGTGGGTTTTAGATGAATAGTCATCCGTGCGATGGTGCAGGGCAGGAGTGACTCCCCGTAATGTTCCATGTGATCGCCCAGCCGAGTGAGTCTGTTGGAGATGGAGCGCCGCTGTCTCTGGAGGGTTTGTCCATGATGAAGAGCAGTTTGTTAGGTGATATCCTGTCCCTCACTGACTCAAACGTCTCCACTTTCTGTCCAACGATGGTTCCAGTCTTCTGTGGCCGTTTGTTAATACTGCTGCTCCCCAGCAGGCCACAGCACAGTAGAAGGCACTCGCTACCACAGACTGGTAGAACATCTCCAGCATCCTGTTGCACACTGAAGGATCTGAGTTTCCTCAGGGGGGAAAAAAAAAAAAAAAAAAAAAAAGTCTGCTCGTCCCCCTTGTTCACAGGCTTGGCGTCAGTGCTGGAGTCCAACACCCGGGTACCTGTAACGTGCCACAATCTCAACCTGCTCGCCCATGATGGTTATGGGTTGGGTAGCGGTTCCAGTCCTCCTGAACTCCCGTGTTTCTGACAACCCCATCAGAGGGCGAGGTCGCCAGTTGCACAAACTGGGGCCTCTTGGACTGACAGTCAGCGATCCAGGACACAGTCAATGAGCTGACACCCATCCTGAGCAGCTTCTTACTCAGCTAAACGGGTTGGCTGCTATGAAGGCTACTGGAGAACAAAAAACATGATCCTCGCAGTGCCGCAGCAGCAGGCCGACGACCAGCATCATCCACACCCACGTGGGACCGGTTAGCAAGCTGAAGCGGGTGAAGAGAAGGTTTCATCTGTGGTGCTAGTTGGGCTACAACCAGTGTCACCAGTACCTTCATGACACGTGGTGAGGGCACCAGGTCTGAAGTCACCTGGGCCAGACGGGGTGGCTTTCTTTGGTACTGGTACTAAAGAGGTTTTCCATCACACCGGTGGACTGCAGGGTTCCAGACGGCTGGGCAGCACCGGTCCTCAGGATCTTGGGGCTGATTCCATCAGGCCCTGCAGCCTTGCCTTGGTTGAGTCCCACCAGCTGTCTCCTCACCTGATCAGTGGTCACAGTCATGTGGGAGTTGGAACCAGGGGTCCTCAGTGAGCAGGTGTGGGGGTGGGTTAAGTGACAGAGGGTGCAAACTCCGATCCTGTATGTGAGGACCCAGCAGGGTGTTCAGAGCTGGACCTATTGAAAGACAAACCGAGCTCATTGACTCTTCTCCAGGCTGCCCCCCACCTGCTGATGGTCGTTCCTGTTGAAGCTTGTGATTTGCTTCTTGCCCTCCCACACGTCCCTGATGTTTGTCCTTCGGCTTCTGTCGATCTGAGTCTTTGCACTCCGTTTCACCTTAAGGTCCTGCTGTATCCTCTTCAGCTCTTCCTTCTCGCCAGACCTGGACGCTCTCGTCTTCGTGTTGGGCAGCTGCTTGGAGTCGCTGCTGATCCGAGCCTTGTTTGGATAGCAGCGTACCGATCTGGGGCGGGTAATGGTATCCTCACAGAAGTTGATATAGTCCGGATGCAGTCAGCAATGTTAACGGAGCCGGAACCAGTTTATGGTATCAAAGCAGTCCTGCGGGGTCTCTCTGGCCTCCCGTGTCCGCCTCTTCACCCTCCGTGTGGAAACAGGCTGCCTTTGACCTGCAAAGAACGTGCTGAGGTGTTAATGAGGCCCGGTTGTGGTCTGAGGGCCGCGGCTCCGTTTGCATCTTCAACATTTGCATACAGGAGGTTCAGTGTTTCATTTCAATCAACAAACTGGTGAAAAGTTGGTAGAGTTGTGTCCAGGTTAACATGATTCAAATCTTTAGTTATGGCCCCAATGCTGTGTAAAGCATCACACGCTGCTGTCTGGTCAGCTGACGGCAGATTGTAAACAGGGACCAGCAGGGCGGAGGGGACCTGCCCTGGCAATTAAGATGCCATGGCTGTGAGTCCAATGTGTGGTGAGCAGAGACGGTCTCTCGCGGCAACATGGCACCACCTTTCATTCACATATACAGCGACCCCCCCTTCAGACATCACTCGGAAACAGAAACTTATACTTGCTGCAAAAAGAAGGTCCTATTTGCTGGCTGAAAACATCCTTGCATATTTGGTGTGAAGAGTGTTACGATGGGTGACATGATAGTGACTTTAAACAGGCCCTGATGGACGGGCAATACAAATAGTGGTCTTTGTGACGTACGGAGTCTGGACCCACAAGCGGACACAGGAAACTCAGGGGTTAAAGTACAAAATAGAAATTTATTTAACAGAAAGAATCAAAACCGAACTGAGTAACAAAGAACACCAGGGCAGGATACGGCTGTGGTGGCTGAGCTCTCCAGTCTCGGCAGGGCTGGAACAACAAAACAATGATTAACAAAAAAGGCGCAGGAAACTCCAGGAAGATGCGTAGACAAAGTACAAACAAAAGATCGCTAGGAAGGCTGAGCAAAGTATTGAACAGAAAATTTCTAGTAACACTAGGAACCACAGGATCAAATTAGCAACAAAAAGTCACAAGAGCAGAACTAGGAGACTCGGACGAGAAGAACATGGAAACAGAGAGTTCAAAAGTATCAGGACATGGGGAGCTGTCGAGGTTTACCTTACTGGGAACAAGACCTTCTGGCAACGAGCAGATCAGGATCTGAGTCTTGTATACAGCCACTGATGAGGAATCAACAGCTGCAGGTAATCAGCTCTGCACTTTTTTTTAGTCCTGAAATGAAGTAACACAAAACCACAACACCGGAGACAGAACGAAACACAACTACCAAACTAAAAGCAGAGGGCAGAACCATGACACTTTTAAAGGCATAACAACATACTGTCTCATTTCTGAAAAAAGAAGGTTCAAGCGTTTCTCGAAAAACACTATTTAGAAAAACAAGACTTCTTTGGATACCTTCAGGGTAGAACTTACTTCAATAGCAACATAAAAACATTAGACCTAATCCTGGATTGAGACGTGACCCAGAGGTGCTGTCTACAGTCACACAACGGGACTCAAAAATCTAATCTAAACGGGAGAAAGAAGCTGAAACAATCGTCTCAGAAGAAGACGGAACATCTGTACAACTGAACACTTCAAGGTCACATCACCAGAGGGAATTCATTAATCAAGAATAAGCCCAGGATCCTTTTCAGCACTGTAGCCAGGCTGACTGAGAGCCATCATTCTATTGAACCATGCATTCCTAGAGCCCTCACCTGTAATGATTTTATGAACTTCTTCAATAATAAAATTTGACTTATCAGAGAAAATATCCTACACTCCACAGATTCCAGTTCAGCAACAGGAATTATAGAGGCTGTTATTAGTCCTGATGTGTGTTTGGAAAGCTTCCATCCAATTGACCTTAAGGAACTAACGACAACATTATCTTCATCTAAATCATCAAACTGTATACTAGACCCCATACCTACTAGGTTGCTCAAAGACGTTTTACCCCTAATTAGAAATCCACTACTAAACATTATCAATCTATCCCTTGTAACAGGTTATGTGCCCCAGTCATTTAAAGTAGCTGTAATTAAACCGCTCCTAAAAAAAACCTACCCTAGACCCAGAAGTTCTAGCCAACTATAGACCAATATCCAACCTCCCCTTTCTTTCAAAGATTCTAGAGAAAGCAGTAGCGAAACAACTATGTGGCTTTCTTCAGTATAATAGTCTATTTGAAGAGTTTCAGTCAGGTTTTAGAAAGCATCACAGCACAGAAACGGCATTGGTAAAAGTTACAAATGACCTCCTCACTGCATCTGATGCAGGACTTATCTCTATACTAGTCTTATTAGATCTTAGTGCAGCTTTTGACACTATCGATCATCACATCTTACTACAGAGGATGGAACACCAAATTGGCATTAAAGGATCTGCTCTAAGATGGTTTAAGTCCTACCTATCTGATAGATATAATTTTGTTCATGTTAATGATGAATCATCAAGATATGACAAGGTTAGTCATGGAGTCCCACAAGGTTCTGTGCTTGGACCATTACTATTTACTCTATATATGCTTCCTGTAGGTAAAATTATTAGAAAGCACTCCATACATTTTCACTGTTATGCAGATGACACACAACTATACTTATCAATGAAGCCAGATGAAACCCATCAGTTAGCTAATCTACAGTCATGTCTTAAGGACATTAAAAACTGGATGTTTCATAACTTTTTAATGTTAAACTCTGACAAAACTGAAGTCATTGTGCTGGGCCCCAAACACATTAGAGACTCATTATCCAGCAACATAGTTAATCTGGATGGCATTGCCTTGGCCTCCAGCACCACTGTCAGAAACCTGGGTGTTATCTTTGACCAGGAGCTGTCTTTTAAATCACATGTTAAACAGATTTCAAGGACCGCCTTCTTTCACCTCCGTAACATTGCTAAAATCCGGCACATCCTGTCTCAACAAGATGCAGAAAAACTAGTTCATGCGTTTGTTACTTCCAGGCTGGACTACTGTAATTCTTTATTTTCAGGTTGCCCTAACAAAATTTTAAAAACTCTTCAGTTAATCCAAAATGCAGCAGCGCGTGTACTGACTAGAACTAATATCAGAGACCATATTTCCCCCATACTGGCTTCTCTGCACTGGCTCCCCGTTAAATTTAGAATAGAATTTAAAATCCTTGTTCTCACCTACAAAGCTATTCATGGTCAGTCACCATCTTATCTTGAACAGCTCATAGTACCCTATCGCCCATCCAGAACCTTACGCTCCCAGGATGCAGGGTTATTGGTGATCCCAAGAATTTCCAAAAGTAGAATGGGAGGCAGAGCTTTCAGCTATCAAGCTCCTCTCCTGTGGAACTATCTTCCAGTCTTGGTACGGGAGGCAGACACACTCTCTGATTTTAAGAGTAGGCTTAAAACCTTCCTTTTTGATAAAGCTTATAGTTAAGGCTGGCCTATCTAGCCCTTAGTTATGCTGCTATAGGCTTAGGTTGCTGGGGGAACACTCCCTGATTCACTGAGCTTTCTTCTCTCCCCCCTCTGACTCCGACTCCTTCTCTGCTCCTGTAAATGTCCATATCCTTACACTAACTTTACTTCTTCCCCGGAGTCGTTGTGCTTTACCATCCTGCAGGTTTTTCTAGGTCGCGGTGGGAGGTGCTGCTGTGGTCCTGCCTGATGCCTCCTGGCCACATTAGGAAAGGAGATCCTGTGACTTGGATCCTGTGACTTGGATCCTAGGCTGGATTTCCAAGTGCAAATCGGGACCCACAGATCACAATGGCTTCTTGATCAATAGACTACACCTGCTTCTGGACCACTACACTTCACATATCCCTGGATTTACAGATTCTACATACTCTTGGACTCAGCAACACCCAGATCTTGCTACATGGAGTACAATGACTCCTGGACCAACAGAGTCCACCTGCGTCTGGATCACTAGACTTTCCATACATCCGGACTCATAGAATCCACGGACTGTGGGACTCATGGATGTTTTATGCATTCTAAGTGAACTGTTGTTATCATGTTTTTGTGTTCTGTACAAGTGACATTTATTGCACGTCTGTCCGTCCTAGGAAGAAGGATCCCTCCTCTGTGGCTCTTCCTGAGGGTTTCTTATTTTCCCTGTTTAGGGTTTTTTAAGTTTTTCCTCACCCGGTTCGAGGGTCTGAGGGCAGAGGATGTCACATCTGTACAGTTTGTCAAAGCCCAGTGAGATAATGTGTAAATTGTGATTTCGGGCTATACAAATAAAATTTGATTTGATTTGATTTGATTAGATTTTTCATCACCCCCAAATTACAACAACTGCAAAGGGGTGGACCCTGGAGTGTGGCGCATCACTCCGTCTTTTGGAGTTGCCCAACTATCCGGCCCTGCTGGTTGGAAGCAGAAGAAGAAACTACTCTGACCTTTAACATCTTCTGTCTAATTGTATGAGAAATACTAATGTGGTCCATTGACCCAGTTTGTTTATATTCCTCAGATTTGTCTGTGCTTTTGTTTTCTCTTCTTTCCTTCCTGCATCCTAAAATGTTAAAATTTTATAAAAATAAAGTTTAAAAAAATCCTGCTAGACCGCACTCATGGTGGCAAATTCCTGAGGAGGCCAGGTCAGAGGTCAACAGAACACATATTCTAAAAGTCTAGCTGATCTTTAGAGTTGAGTCACATTTATGATGACGCTATGACTCTGCTTATCAGTCATTTCTGACTAGATAAACAAAAACATCTCGTGAAGGAAACAACGCTTCTCTTTACCGACTCTAACTTCCGTCTCCATAACGTTCACTTTTCTCTTCATTCTCATCAGTTTCATATTGAAAGTCCAACATCAATGTCTCATGTTCACAGAATCTGTGTGGCTTATTTCCTGTTGGTTGGCCACATCCTGAATGAGCACCAAGTTCTACACCCACAACTGCATTTGTGTTTCATCATAACCGTCGTAAGTTCTGTTTCTATAGCACCTTGAATACGTGCTACACAAGACTGCTTTCAAAATAAACCCTCGTTAG
>KV751382.1:1853210-1898116 GCA_001698575.1 Mola mola | reverse complement strand
AGTCATTAAACTAAAAATTAAAAATATGTATTATATTTGGCGTGTATTTTTCTAAATTAATAAATAAGTGCTTTGTGGCAGTTCATACTGCTCTTTTCACATTAATAGCCGACTTTAAGCCGAAACTCTGAGCATTCTGTGCTACCATGGGGATTTAGCCAGGTTAAAAGACCCACCTTCATGACACTGACAAGCCTGGCTTTCTACTCAACATATCTCGTTAAGACACTAATCTTGCTTCATAGTACACCTCTCAGCTCCCAAAGAGAGATTGACATCCTGACAACAATGTTGACACACAAATGTTACTCTATATGAATTTCTGGATATAGTTGATGGTAGAAAATATTTTTTTTCCATTTTATAAAATTAAAAAAAATTAAAAACAGTATATATACAGAGAGAGGGAGAGAGAGAGACAGAGAGAGAGTGATACCATACATTTACAATTTATTAGGGTTAGAAGTAGATTTATACCATTTTCAAGTTAAATTGTGCATATTCACATGTTTCCCACTTCACTAACGAAAATATAATTCTAGACAAAATTGAAACAAATATTTTCCTTACACTTTTTGTTCTTTTTCTTTCTTTGGTTTTTACATTAAATGACTAGAAATGACTAGAAATGACTCAACACTCATGAATTGGTGGACTAGTGGTTTAAGGTTTTATTTGATTCCTGCTCTTGGTCTCTAAGTCTTCGTCTCTTTGTCTCTCTGACCCTATAACAGAGGGACTACAAGTAAAAAAACTTACTCTAGATAGATAGATCGGAAAATATTGCATCATACTGGAAGAAACTTCCAGCTCTCCTACAGTTCAGACGCTTCTCTCCTTGCTCTCTACTATCCTTACAATCTTTTGCTGAATTTATTTTTTTTGTTCCTTGTTCAAAAACTACAAAAAGTGGACCGTGAATATATCACATATATGAAGGTTCTCAGTCATCCAGGTCATCTTAATATCGGAGTGTTTACTAGGAAGCAACTGGACTTCTTATCTTGTTTGAAGACGTTTCGCCTTTCATCCGAAAGGCTTCTTCAGTTCTGAGGGTCAGTGCGGGAAACCCAAGTATTTAACCCAGAGTGGGTGGAGACAATCACCAACAAAAAGGACGTGGTTGAAAGCAGCAGCCTGGGGGGGGGTGATCCTCTGGCTAGGCATCATGTGAGTCGTTAGGGTCACATGAGCCCAAGTGTGAATCACTCGAGAGTGTTTGCCCCTCACCCCTGGTTTCATGTGACACCTTGGGCTCACAAGGCCCCAGGTGTGTATGGGGGTTAAACCGCCTGGGGAGGGCTCCCAAGACAGCATTAAAGGTTGCAGACAAATGGTGTCTTAGTCCACCACCCCTGTTTAGAGAGGGTTTCTCCAAGTGGACATAGATGGCCTCTTTTACCCTTCTTTCAAACCATCTCTCCCCTCTGTCCAGAACGTGGACATTGGAGTCCTCAAAGGAGTGACCTTTCTCCTTAAGATGCAGATGTACAGCTGAGTCCTGTCCCGATGAGGTGGCTCTCCTGTGTTGTGCCATGCGTCTCTGGAAGGGCTGTTTGGGTTCCCCTATATAAAGGTCAGAGCACTTCTCTGTACATTGAACGGCATACACAACATTACTGAGCTTATGCCTAGGTGTTTTATCCTTGGGGTGGACCAGTCGCTGTCTTAAGGTCTGGCCCGGTTTGAAGTTAACTCGAATTTTGTGTTTTTGGAAGATTCTTCTGAATTTTTCTGATAGACCTGCCACATATGGGATAACCACGTTCTTCCGTTTTTCCCTTTCTGCCTCGGGTGGTTCTTTGTGGCGCCTTTTGGATGATTTGACAAAGGTCCACTTAGGGTAGCCGCATGTATGGAGCACTGTCTTGATGTGTGTCAATTCCACCTGGGGCCATGTGAGCCCAAGGTGTCACATGAAACCAGGGGTGAGGGGCAAACACTCTCGAGTGATTCACACCTGGGCTCATGTGACCCTAACGACTCACATGATGCCTAGCCAGAGGATCGCCCCCCCCAGGCTGGTGCTTTCAACCGCGTCCTTTTTGTTGGCGATTGTCTCCACCCACTCTGGGTTAAATACCTGGGTTTCCCGCACTGACCCTCAGAACTGAAGAAGCCTTTCGGATGAGAGGCAAACGTCTTCAAACAAGATAAGAAGTCCAGTTGCTTCCTACTAAACACTCCGAGATAAATTCTCTGATTCTCTGATGACATCATGTATGAGTGATTCTTTATTGTTTAGGTAACAGGAAGTTTTGTTGTTTAAGTTGAAGGCAACAGGACTTGCTGTAGTTCCTTGAAGACGTTTCATCTCTCATCCAAGAGGCTTATTCACTTCTAAGTTTCTTTTAGGGAGTCCCCTGTATTTAACCTTGTGGAGGATCATTCACACCTAAGAGAGTGGACAAAGCGTACAATGCCCAGCCCCCAATCTGTGTGTCGCACATCTACCCCCCCATCAGTTGGGTTGTCACTCCCCCTGGTCATCATGTGAGTCGCTGGTATTACATGAGCCAAGGTGTGAACGGTTGCTAAGTTTTCTAGGGAAGGATTTCAACTGCATTGTATGTGGCAGAGAATTGATGTCTATGGCCTCCTCTTCTGTTAAATGATGGCTGTTCCAACTTGATATAGATGGCTTCCTGCACTCTCAAACCATCTATCCTTCCTGTCCAACACATGCACATTCTCATCCTTTATCCAGTATCCTTTCTCCTTTTAATATAGGTGGACTGCTGAGTCCTGGCTGGCGAAGCTGGCTCTTCGGTGTTGAGCCATGCATTAGCGGAGAGGTCTTCTGGTCTCAGGGTGTTGCAGGGTCTGAAGTGAACTGGGATGTTATGCTTAGAGAATAGGGTTAAGAGTCAAACAAGACACAAACAAAAACTTCAAAGTAAAACAGTAAACACAGAATGACCCCCCCCCCCCCCCCCACGGCCGACACCTGGCGGCCCAAAACCTGGAGAATGAGTCTTTAAATCCTTTATGAGTTGGGGGTCCATGATGTCTTTTGATGATATCCAGGAGTGCTCAGGGACCATGGCCCTCCCAGTCCACCAAATACAGTGTTCCTCGTCCCCGGTGTCTGGCTGCCAGCAGACGTCGGACAGTGTAAGCTGGTTCACTGTCGATGATGCGGGGAGGAGGAAGTGGTTTGGAGGCTGGGACGAGGGCGCACTCTTTAACCAGCTTCACCTTACTCATGTGGAACGAGGGATGGACTCATGAAGACCTAGGGAGTTTGAGTCTCACAACAGAAAGATTCTCTTGAATCTCTTGACACAGGAACAGATCAATAAATCTTTGGGTTAACTTATTTGAATGGATTCGTAAGGGCAATTCTTTGGTTGCAAACCAACCCTTCTGACCAGGACGGTAGACAGGTTCAGCTTGTCTCCTCTTATCTGCCACCTTCTTGGTAGGCTGCCGGCGACTTGATGAGAGTCGACCTGGCTCTGGAACAAAGGGGGGACGTTTTTCTCTGGCTCTGTCTCTTCAGAGGAGGGTAAAACTAGAAACAAAATCCCGAGATGTCTGACCAGGGGTGCTGCATCAGCTTCATTAAACCCCCTGTGAGGATGGAGTTGGCCAACCAACCACGGCCTGGACCTTCTGTTGGTCCATCCCAAATTGACCTTCCGATACAACACATCACAGGAAAGAAACTTGGCTTTTACGGAGCTCACACTTTTCTGCTTCCTCGGAAATCTCCTCCTGGGGAGATTTACTGTCCAAACAACAGTGTTCAACACAGTTCTTTCCCCACTTTAAAATTCTTCCCGTGGAACAATCCATATGGGGGTTATGTTTTAGCCATGGGAGGCCTAGAACAAGTGGGTGGTGGACAGACTCAAAGAGAAGAAAGTTTACTTTTTCCTGATGACCGTTGTCAAACACTAGTGTCACTGGGGACGTTTGGTGTGTAACCATTAATCTACCATCTAGGGCTGATGTAGACAGAGGTTGAGAAAGCTTTACCCAGGACAACTCAAGTCTCTTGGCAACTTGGAAGTCCATCAAATTAGTGCCTACTAATGCTTGGAGAACTAGGGAATCAGAATTCGATTGAAGCATTACTGTAGTTAGACGTCTCTTGGAAGTGCTAGGTAGTTTGGTTTGACTCAACCAAAGACGAAGAGATAGCGTTAAGTGTTGGAGACCTAACCAGGTAGGAGGCGATGAAGTGTCCCAAATGTGTGCAGTAAATGCACCTTCCTTCCTTCATTCTCCGCTGCCATTCAGTTGGAGTGAGGCGGGTCCGGGTCGGGCTGGAGCATATCTCAGCATCTTCGGGCGAAGGCGGGGTACACCCTGGACAAGTCGTCAGTTCATCGCAGGGCTGACATATAGAGACAAACAACCATCCACACTCACATTCACACCTACGGGCAATTAAGAGTAACCAATTAACCTAACCCCCAGTTTGCATGTTTTTGGACTGTGGGAGGAAGCCACAGGGAGAACATGCAAACTTTAGAGGCCAAATTAATTAATGCCTCAAGATCCGCTGGTAGATCAAGTGGAGCCATATAGTCCTTGAGAGTCTCTGACAAGCCATTCAGGAATGCATCTTTTAGCACAGGTTGATTCCAACCACTATCAGCGGCTATGGTGCGGAATTCAAAAGCGTAATTGATTACTGATCGTTTGCCTTGCTTCTAAGATACCAACGCGTTGGCTGCTTCTCTGCCCGAAAATGTCAACTGGAATATTTGCGTGAATATTTTCAGAAATTCTGGCAAGGAATAACACACGGCTGATCGATGGCTCCACTCCGCTCTGGAGTGGAGATTTGATCTTAACCCAGGTGTCATCCACATATCTTAACCAATGGCTCGGATTGTTCCTTTGAAAGATCTCGGTGCCCTACTTTCCACTTCCTCCATGTAGAAGTTGGCCATAATAGGAGACACTGGGGAGCCCATGACACAGCCATGCTTCTCTCTGTAGAAACCTTTGTTGCATTTGAAGTAGGTGGTGGATAGGCACAGGTTCAGCAAATTACAAATTAGTTCTGGAGTGAAGTCTAAGGTCCAAAGTACTGTCTTGCATGAGTAGTTTGAGTCAGATAGTTTCCACTTCTCTGGACCTGGGTATGCATGTGAAGAGTGAGGTGACATCATAGGAGACCCTGGTTTCCTCTGGTGCCAGTCTGAGGTCCCTAACTTTACTGCTGAAGTCGTTAAATTCTGGATGTGGTGTGGAATCTTGCCGACAAAGAGGTAGAAGTATTGTTGTGAGATGTTTGGCGATGTTATAAGTTACTGAGTTGATGCTGCTGACAATGGGTCTTAACCGGGTACCTTCTTTGTGAATCTTGGGAAGGCCATATATGCATGGTATGCAATCTCCCAGATACAGTCTATGGTAAGTGGGACGGTTGATGACTCCTTCCTTTTCTAGTTATTATAGGCAGTTGATGACCCTTTTCTTTTATCGACTGGTGGAGTCATGGTTCAGTGTTTCGTAAGTGTTGTCATCACTGAGCAAGGTGGGGATCTTGGAGTGGTAATCTGTTTTATTGAGTACCACGGTCATTGAGTATCCACTGGAAGAATAGTGATGCTGTTTTCTTTGTAAACTGAGGTTATGGATTTCCTCTCTTCAATTGTGACTTTAGATGGAGGTATTTTTGCGCTAGCAAGAGCTTCTGATACCTTCATCCTGAGTAGTTCAAACATTAAGTCCTTTGTCTAGAACGGTCTTTTCTGGCTGGGTGAGGTATCTGTTAGATAAGTTGTTTTCCCACTTATCTTGACTGTCTGTCAGTGTTGTGTCTTCCTGCTTGTGGTCAGATGGTTCAAATGTCCACCTGGTATTATAGGCTTTGACCTGGAGTACAAGGAATTTTTTTGGTCTGTCATTCCTTGCCCTTGACATGTTGAGTTTTCTGTGCTTTTCTGTTAAAATTGTTAACCTCTCTCATGACTGTGATTGGAAGAAGCGTCATCAATTTTGGGAGAGACAGGTCCCTCCTTCGGTAAGTGCTTCTATTGTGAAATTGATCAGTCCGATCCTTTCACTAAGTAGTCAGTTCTGTGTTCTCTGAAGTATCTGTTCAGTTCTGTGGCCCTTGATGGTAGAGTTCAGGTGTAGGCTGGAAGGGACAAGCCTCTGTTGTCTGCATCTCAGATTGAAGCAGAGGTGGTTCCTGTAATCCGCAAGTTTTATCGAAATCCTCTCATGCTCCTGCACCAGTTGTAGGGTGTCTTTCCCAAAGTGCAAGGCAATATATCTGTGAAGATTCTCAGACATCCAGGTCATGGTATTCTTTGTGTTTAAGTTGAAGGCAGCTGGACTTCTTATAGTTCCTTGAAAACATTTCGCCTCTCATCCAAGAGGCTTCTTCAGTTCTAAGAGCTTCTTCATTAGACCCACAGGGCTGGACTCTTAACCATCTTGGAAAGTGTGGCACTGAATTGATTCTGTACAGTGGAGTTTGTCAGTTTGATGTAAACTCACTTGATTGAATGCAGGAAATCATCAGCATATCAGCATGTTAAGTTGTTTGCAACAACATCAAAGCTAAATTTGGTGAAGCACCTTGGAGCAGTACGTTAAAGTGTAAAATTTATGATTTTCTGTTGCCAGTAGGTGGCGCTGTAACTTGAACTGAATATAACAATGCTGATGTCATGAGGGCAGGGCATTTATCCATCACATGAATTTTCAAGCCAAATGGAACATGCAGAGTGTTTGTTTTTTTTTTGTCGTTCAATTTGTCGTTCTGCCATGGCCAAGGCCATTAATGAAAACTCAGGATTTTAATAACTTTTTATCCCTGATTTAAGGATTGTCCAGCCCAAATTTGAAGTAAATTGGCTCAAATCTCTAGGAGCAGTTCACAAAAGTACAACATGTGCAAATTGCTGAAAATGGCCACAAAATCAAGACTTAACCTAAACTTAACCTACAATAACTTTCATACTTGTAGGTGAAAGTAGGAAGAGGGGCTGCAGTTTTAAGAGGCGTTGTCATCTCATTTAGCCATGCCCACCACTCAAATCTTAATCATACGTACATTTTCAACAGGATAGTGCAAGGTTTCATGAGTTGTTGAACGTGGGTAAACCCTCAACAATGCAATTTATGTCTATCCCCCACCACCAAAGTTGAAAAGCAGACTGTGTTGCACACTGCACATGGGAACATTAAAAGACAGTATATTAATATGTAATTTCTTGTTGCCACTAGTGGGTGCTATGGCAGTCAGTGAATATTGTGACGTTGATGTGTTCAGAGACATCATGTTATTCCACCTGTGAAGTTTCAGTGCGATCAGACAATGTGCAGTGGAGAACTTAACGGGATAAGTGGTAGATAATGGATGGATGGATTTCCTGTTGCTACTGGTTGGCTGATAAAAATAAATGACTACCTTGCCATACAGTAGATGTTTTCAGAGCAGGATCATTATCAGTTTTCAGAAGTTCATGAAGATTGGCTCATGTACAGGGAATTGGAAACCATTTAGTTTCTCATGGCAAGACATCAAAATTTCCCATGCCATCCATGGCCACACCCTCTGACAAAACTGAAACACTCGGCAATTTAACACTGCCACAATGTCAACTGTAGGCTCAGCTAATATGAATTTGACGAATCGAGACGAACTCTGGAAAATGGCTCAAAACACACAGTAAATGACAATACAAATCAAAATGCCTGACTTCCTGTTGAGTTTAGGTCATGGTTCCAAGAGGCTTTTTTGTGGATGTCAATGTGAGACTTAATCCTACCATATTTCATACATGTAGGTCAAATGTACTAGGTGGGCTGCTCCATTGAATTTTTCTAAGGGGCGCCACAAAGCTATTTTGCCACCTATACTCATGAAATTCTAATCAAAATGGCGGACTTCCCGTTGGAGTGAGGTCATGGGTGCAAAAGACTTTTTTAAAGTTTCAGCATGCATGTCAACATGTGCACCAGATTTCACATGTCTAGGTGAAAAAAAGTGATTTTTGTTGAAATGTTTGAAATTTTCAAGGGGGCACTACAGAGCCATTTTTGTTGACCCATGTGTGACACCCCCATCAGATAACAATTTTCACCAGACTGGACACACATGAAAAAATCCAAGAGTTTTTGTATGAGCCTTCAAAAGTGTGATCAAAGTTGAAGAATAATAAGAAGACTAAACAATTTCAACAGGGTCGTTGCATGTTTAGTGCTTGGGCCCAAATTAAAACTGCAGTGTCGAATGGTCCCTCACCCCCTTGCGCCGTCCTCCTGTGAGCCGATCATGGACCCCTTTGATGGAGAGACCGTAGGTTGTATTATTAAACTAATCACACTTTACAATTGTGTGATATTTCCTGTTGAAAATGAAAAGTCATGACTGTCAGAAAAAATTGTACTTATCTCATGCTTAACAGAAAACTCAGTGTACTAGAACATAGCATGCAAACATTGTACTGTCCAAGCCTCAAGGACAGCTCAGCTGACGGAGCGTGAGACCTTACAGACAATACTCATGTGACTTATTTTCCTTTATCACATATAGGAACCACCTTTAGCAACCATTCTCTCTACATAAACCCATGTTTTAGCTTAAGACGTCAGAAAACTCAATGCCGCCGTGCTGATTTGTCTCCTTGCTGCAAGTTCATTAAACCTCTTGCCTTGACTCCAGATGACTCTGTGCGTCATTTGAACATTTTCTCCTAACAATGTCCTTCATAATAAAGCATCCTTTCCTATGATTGCATTCAAAGTGGATCAAGTCAATCTAATTGTAGGTTCACCTAATAGTATAAAACATGTCACTTCATATAAAAAGTTGTGGGGTCAGTCATTCAAATAGGTAAACAATATACAGCCAAACCTACACTTTCTTAAAGTTATAACTAACTTTCAAAGCAGTTTAGTGGTTCTGACATTCAGCAATAGTTTTTACATGACTAAGGTACCAGTCCATACAATTACACACAAAGAATTGATGTTGCATAAGTAAAGAGCATACATAGCAAATAAAGTGAGACTTTAAATATTCATGAAAATTCAACCATTGGTAATGGGAATCTGAAAAACTCCATACATTACTCTGATGGTTTAAGGTATACTCTGGGAAATGTCGGTATACTATCTATGGAAAGCAGCTGAAATAAATAATGTTTAACATTTATTTCAGAGTATTTGCAAACTGTTTGACTGATCTGAACCAAAGTTTAGAGAGGGTGGGGCCATATTAAAAAACTATTTTAGGGATATAGATATGACATTATTTTTCATATGTTCATAAATATAGAGGGAGAAAGTTCTTGTAGACTTTAGATAGATAGATGGATAGATAGATAGATATGTTTCTGGGAATTCCCCAGAAGCCTAGACCTATAGCAGCATAACTATGGTCTGGCCTTTAGCAGCCCTAACTATAAACTTTATCCAAAAGCAAAGTTTTAAGCGTACTCGTAAACACAGAGAGGGTGTCTGCCCCGTAGACTTGAACTGAGAGCTGGTTCTAAAGAGTAGGGGCCTGATATCTTGTTCTGACATATGGCATTGAAATTGAGCATTTAAATGTCTCTGCACAAAATCTGCTTTTATCAGATCATTATCTTCTAACATTTGAATTTCTGCTCATCAACTATAAACCAAGAGTCACTAGTTATTATAGCAGATGCATATCTGAGGACACTGTTGAAAATTTTAAAGAAATTATTCCCTCTGCATTAATTTCAGTGCCATATCCCAAAATAACAGAGGAGTCATATCTTAAATTTAGCCCCTCCCAGCTTGATCACCTTGCCAATTTCACTGCCGGCTCTCTACGTGCTTCACTCGATTCCATTGCCCCAGTTAAAAAGCCAGTAAAGAGACTAGCTCCGTGGTATAATCTTAACACTCGCAAGTTAAAACAGAAAACTCATAAACTTGAAAAGAAATGGCGTTCCACTAAACTGGAAGAGCCACACATGGCCTGACAGGATAGCCTTAAAGTATACAGGAAGGCCCTTCGCCAAGCAAGAAAAGACTACTATTCAGCATTGATAGAAGAAGACAAGAATAAGCCCAGGATCCTTTTCAGCACTGTAGCCAGGCTGACTGAGAGGCATCATTCTATTGAACCATGCATTCCTAGAGCCCTCACCTGTAATGATTTTATGAACTTCTTCAATAATAAAATTAGACTTATCAGAGAAAATATCCTACACTCCACAGATTCCAGTTCAGCAACAGGAATTATAGAGGCTGTTATTAGTCCTGATGTGTGTTTGGAAAGCTTCCATCCAATTGACCTTAAGGAACTAACGACAACATTATCTTCATCTAAATCATCAACCTGTATACTAGACCCCATACCTACTAGGTTGCTCAAAGAGGTTTTACCCCTAATTAGAAATCCACTACTAAACATTATCAATCTATCCCTTGTAACAGGTTATGTGCCCCAGTCATTTAAAGTAGCTGTAATTAAACCGCTCCTAAAAAAACCTACCCTAGACCCAGAAGTTTTAGCCAACTATAGACCAATATCCAACCTCCCCTTTCTTTCAAAGATTCTAGAGAAAGCAGTAGCGAAACAACTATGTGGCTTTCTTCAGTATAATAGTCTATTTGAAGAGTTTCAGTCAGGTTTTAGAAAGCATCACAGCACAGAAACGGCATTGGTAAAAGTTACAAATGACCTCCTCACTGCATCTGATGCGGGACTTATCTCTATACTAGTCTTATTAGATCTTAGTGCAGCTTTTGACACTATCGATCATCACATCTTACTACAGAGGATGGAACACCAAATTGGCATTAAAGGATCTGCTCTAAGATGGTTTAAGTCCTACCTATCTGATAGATATAATTTTGTTCATGTTAATGATGAATCATCAAGATATGACAAGGTTAGTCATGGAGTCCCACAAGGTTCTGTGCTTGGACCATTACTATTTACTCTATATATGCTTCCTGTAGGTAAAATTATTAGAAAGCACTCCATACATTTTCACTGTTATGCAGATGACACACAACTATACTTATCAATGAAGCCAGATGAAACCCATCAGTTAGCTAATCTACAGTCATGTCTTAAGGACATTAAAAACTGGATGTTTCATAACTTTTTAATGTTAAACTCTGACAAAACTGAAGTCATTGTGCTGGGCCCCAAACACATTAGAGACTCATTATCCAGCAACATAGTTAATCTGGATGGCATTGCCTTGGCCTCCAGCACCACTGTCAGAAACCTGGGTGTTATCTTTGACCAGGAGCTGTCTTTTAAATCACATGTTAAACAGATTTCAAGGACCGCCTTCTTTCACCTCCGTAACATTGCTAAAATCCGGCACATCCTGTCTCAACAAGATGCAGAAAAACTAGTTCATGCGTTTGTTACTTCCAGGCTGGACTACTGTAATTCTTTATTTTCAGGTTGCCCTAACAAAATTTTAAAAACTCTTCAGTTAATCCAAAATGCAGCAGCGCGTGTACTGACTAGAACTAATATCAGAGACCATATTTCCCCCATACTGGCTTCTCTGCACTGGCTCCCCGGTTAATTTAGAATAGAATTTAAAATCCTTGTTCTCACCTACAAAGCTATTCATGGTCAGTCACCATCTTATCTTGAACAGCTCATAGTACCCTATCGCCCATCCAGAACCTTACGCTCCCAGGATGCAGGGTTATTGGTGATCCCAAGAATTTCCAAAAGTAGAATGGGAGGCAGAGCTTTCAGCTATCAAGCTCCTCTCCTGTGGAACTATCTTCCAGTCTTGGTACGGGAGGCAGACACACTCTCTGATTTTAAGAGTAGGCTTAAAACCTTCCTTTTTGATAAAGCTTATAGTTAAGGCTGGCCTATCTAGCCCTTAGTTATGCTGCTATAGGCTTAGGTTGCTGGGGGAACACTCCATGATTCACTGAGCTTTCTTCTCTCCCCCCTCTGACTCCGACTCCTTCTCTGCTCCTGTAAATGTCCATATCCTTACACTAACTTTACTTCTTCCCCGGAGTCGTTGTGCTTTACCATCCTGCAGGTTTTTCTAGGTCGCGGTGGGAGGTGCTGCTGTGGTCCTGCCTGATGCCTCCTGGCCACATTAGGAAAGGAGATCCTGTGACTTGGATCCTGTGACTTGGATCCTAGGCTGGATTTCCAAGTGCAAATCGGGACCCACAGATCACAATGGCTTCTGGATCAATAGACTACACCTGCTTCTGGACCACTACACTTCACATATCCCTGGATTTACAGATTCTACATACTCTTGGACTCAGCAACACCCAGATCTTGCTACATGGAGTACAATGACTCCTGGACCAACAGAGTCCACCTGCGTCTGGATCACTAGACTTTCCATACATCTGGACTCATAGAATCCACAGACTCTGGGAGTCATGGATGTTTTATGCATTCTAAATGAACTGTTGTTATCATGTTTTTGTGTTCTGTACAAGTGACATTTATTGCATGTCTGTCCGTCCTAGGAAGAAGGATCCCTCCTCTGTGGCTCTTCTTGAGGTTTCTTATTTTCCCTGTTTAGGGTTTTTTAAGTTTTTCCTCACCCGGTTCGAGGGTCTAAGGGCAGAGGATGTCACATCTGTACAGTTTGTCAAAGCCCAGTGAGGTAATCTGTAAATTGTGATTTCGGGCTATACAAATAAAATTTGATTTGATTTGATTTGATAGCTGAAGGCTCTGCCTCCCAGATTACTTTTTGAGATCCTAGGAACTACCGGCAAGCATACATTTTGGGAGCACAGTGTTCTAATTGGGTGATGCCCAAGGTGCTTGACTATTTAGAACTTTGTAGGTGAGGAGGAGAATTTTAAACTCCGTTCTGGATTTCACTGGAAGCTAAAGCAGAGAAGCTAGAACTGGAGAAATATCTCTTTTTCCAGTTATAATGAATGCACAAGCAGCAGCGTTTTGAATCAGCTGGAAGGTCTTTAGTGACATGGAAGTACAGCCTGACAATAAGGAGTTACAGTAGTCAAGCTTGGGAGTGGCACAGGCATGGGCCACTTTTTCAGCATTATTTTGAGACAGAAGGTATCTGATTTTTGCAATATTACGTAAATGAAAAAGGCAGATCTTGAGATTTTTTTTAATGTGGGAGTTGAAGGACAGATACTGATCAAAGACAACTCGCCGATTTCTTATAGTGCTATTAGAGGTTAGGGAAATGTTGTCAAAAGTTATTGTACCATTCAATAATCTAGTTCTGATGTGTGTAGGACCAAGGACAATAATTTCAGTTTTATCTGAATTGAGCAGCAAAAAGTTGCAGGTCATCCTAATTTTAATATCTTTAAGACAGGCCTGATATTTAACAGTCTGTTGCTTTCATTGGGTTTGAAGGATGAATATAGCTGGGTATAATTTCTGATAATGTTACCAAGAGGAAACATATATAAAATGAAAAGAATTGGCCCTAATACTGATCTTTGTGGAACTCCATAGCTAAGAGTCATTGTTAATATGTACAAATTAAGATCTGTCAGATAAATAAGACTTAAATCACCTTAATGCCGCTCCTTTAATGCCAATTAAGTTGCCTAATCTCTCTAGGATCTGATGGGCGATGGCGTCAAACGCAATGACACACTACGATCCAACAGAATAAGGACAGATAGAATTGCCTTGTCTGATGCAATTAAAAGGCTGTTCGTAACTTTGACTAGTGCAGACTGTGCTTTGATGTTTTTGAAAACCTGACAGGAAAACTTTAAATAATTATTAGTCGATAGAAAATCACATAACTGATTTGCTACCACTTTTTCTAGGATTTTAGACATAAAGGGAAAGTTAGATATTGGTCTGTAGTTTGGCAGAATCTCAGGATCAAGTGCTGTTATTTTTCAGATGAGGCCCGATTACAGCTACTTTGAAGGACTGTGGTACATAGCCTGTTATCAGGGATGAATTAATCATATCTGAGAGGAAAGTGCTAATTAGGGGTAGTGTGTCTTTAAGTAGTTTAGTGTATGTGTACACCCTGTTACCAGTAGGTGATGCAATGGCTTTTACAGCTGTTTGGCATCTCTACTTCTTCAATATAGTAACTTTTTTAATTTTGAAAAGGCTTAGGGATAGGCCTAGTTTGAGGTCATTTGGATGTACCACATCATAGGAGTTAGTTCAAATATGAGACATGGTCATGTATGCTGCCAGTAGGTGGTGCTGTAAAAAAATCTGAATATTGGAAATGGGTGCATTTGGGGTGGGGCACTTATCCATCAAGAGAAGTTTCAGGCAGGTCAAAATGTGGAGTGAAGTTATAACAATCAAATTCTTTTTCACAGCCATCAATGCCAACTCATGATTTTAAAAAGTTTTCATCCCTTATACGTGAGGATTGTCCAGCCCAAATTCGAAGTCAATTGGATCAAGCATCAAGGACGAATTTGCAAAAGTACTTCTGCAAATTGCTCAAAATGGCCACAAAGGCACACTTCCTGTTTGATTAAGGTCATGGTATCAAGAGACTTTTCTTTGCGTCTAGGTCAATTCTACATGTGTACCAACTTCCATACTTGTCGGTGAAAATAGGAAGAGGGGCTGTAGTTTCAGGAGTGTGGCCAAGTCATTAAGCAAGGCCAATCAGCCAAACCTTTGCCATAAGTAAATTTCCGCCAAGACTAATGTGTGTGCAAAGTTTCATGAGTTTTCGAGCGTTGGAAAGCCCTCAAAAATGCAATTCTTTTCTAAACAAAAATGATTCCTTCAATTTCGATAAGGTCCTTGCATTCAAGTAGTATCCTTGTACTCTTCATCTATTTTTCTTTGCCCATCAACCAAACCTTTACTATATGTAAGGCTTAACAGTCATGAGTTTCATGAGTTTTCAAGCGCGGGAAAACCATCAAAATGATATTTAGTTCTAGAAAAAATAATTCTAATTCATTCAATTTCAAGAGGATCATTTGACGCTTAGTGCTCAGACCTTAATACTAATTCCTTTACTTTCAAAATGGTCCATCCACCCATCATGCTATGGCCCTAAAAGTACTTAAAATAGCCCTGAATTATCAGATGGCGATTTTTTTTAAAATTACAGAAAATGATGTAATATGAAAAATACAAACAGGTTTGAGAAAAGAGTCTACGGCTTTCTTTTCAAGCTAAATTCTTGGCAAGCTTTTTCTCAGATAAGACTGGACACGTACCAACAAACACAAAAGACACAAAGACCAAGGTGGGATCCACTGTCTGTCAGAGGGATGTCGCTTTAGACTGGGTTGATACCAAACGGTGGTTGCTCCAGACAGTGCACAGAATGTTTACTTTTATTTTCAACCACATGACTGAAATAATCTTAATATTGAATTAAAATAATTAAGTAATACAGAGTTTTGTGCATTAAAATACACGTCATTACTCAACCAATCACTTAATGGTCAGACATACAAAGACATATCACTGATGTCACTGATTATGTACATTTAATGAAAAGAATAATGTTTATAAATCACAAAATAGAATAAACAAAATTACAAAATTGAGAAGATTATATCATGAATGAGGTAAATCACTTGGGCAAGAACACTCAACTTTTTGATTTTCTTATCTACATCTACGTAATAATATCCTAAATAATTGATTACATGATTATATTACACTATCACTATTAAATCATATCACACTAATATGTATTCAGTTCTTCTAACAATGTTATAATATAGACAGCACCATGGGACCAAAATGGGAACAGGGGGTTGTAATTTTGAACAGGAAAAATAATCTTGGCACACACATACTTCAAATTAAGTTTTGAGCATATTATTAATCATGAAATTCATAAATCATTGCAAATTAGGCTAGTTTAAAGGACAACACAGTTCTAAGTCCATCTGACATTCTAAAAGTCTTTGGTTTTTCTTTAAGCGGGTTGTCCCATCAGTGTGGTGGAATGTTTCAAGTTTAGTGTGTTATGATTTAGGATTTTGTAGAGACGGGCGACTTTTACTGGTCCCATTTGGGCTTCCCTTGACAGCAAGGAGTGATGAAATTAGCCACCTTCCCTCTTGTTTTGAAATAATTCACCAATGAAAGACAAGGAATGTTGATACATGCTGGCTCCAAAAGAACTGGGGATTTTAGTCTTTTCACCTCCCCAAGGAAAGATGAACTTGTAAGACGAAACATACAGAAACATACAACATACAAAAAGAGGCTGACATTTACAGCTGGATCAACTACATTAGTTTCACATCTGTGCTTTTAAATATGATTATACAAATGTCAAATCTTTAAAGGCTTCACAACATTGCAAAATTGTACACTTTCATCTAATGCCACTTAAGGTATTTTGGGTAATGGAATATTCGGTTCATCTTGGTCATATTTACTGTAAGCTTGTGCTTGCTAATTGTTTCCACCCAGACACAGCCTGTTTGCAAGTGCCAATGGTGAATAATGATTAAAGAGCAAATCCATATGGAATTTTACTAAATTAAAAGATATGCTTTAGTGTGTTTTTGTATTAGAATGTATGATTTCACAACAGGCAATGCATGTTAATCAAACAGATTCTTCCCCAAATAATTAATCATAGAGAAACAGACATCTGTTCTTGTTTGCTCTAAGAAAGTATTGTGGAATGAAAAGCATTGGGGTCATCAACAGGGTCAATTTTGAAGTCACCAGGCCGTAGCTTCATGACTGTGGTCTTTAGGGAGTACCACCATCCTCTCCAAGTGTACCAAACTATACCATCATCTGTCAAAGCACTGTAGTGCCCGCTGGGGTAGTAAATGCCATTAAGATGGGCTGAGTGACACCTGGGGACAAATTAAATATGAAGAAGAAAGAATACTTGTCATTTTCTTGCTGCGATGAATGACTCTGAGTGAAGGGTTTATTCTCCCACCCCTTAAAACCCATACCTGTTGAACCACCAGCCTCCTTTGTCTTCCAGGGCACAGTTTTCTTTGTAGTTGTCGTTGTCCTTGTCGTAGGTACTGAACTCGATGCCCTGGTGACTGGCCCACTCTGACACACCAACCTGATAACGTCCAGAAAGAGCATCTCCAGCTGTACCTACATAGGTTCCAAAGCTTAGTTGGTAGTGATCCTAGAGAGAGATAAGAAGACAGCTCGTCAGCTTGCATTGGTTTAAAATGAAAGGAATTGTTTGCTATTTTGGAAAAAAAAAAACCCAAAACAAAACAAAACAAAAACAAACAAAACAAAAAACAAAAACAAAACACATATTTACGTTCTGGCGGAAGTTTAGATGACAGGCCAACGAAATGAATTAGCTTAACATGTCAAAAACTCAGCTAACAAACTCTCCCATTACCTTTATGTTACAGAACAGATGAGTAAGTTGTATAAAACAAATTCTTGACAAGAATCTGATTTATTTCCCAGAAAGCTGACTTTTCTTTAAAACTGCAGTGTATAGCATAACTGATTGTTGATCTCCCCACCATTCAAGGTTGTCAGCAAAGAGGAAAACTGTATTTCAGGCTAGTTTCTCTGGCATTACCAAATATTTGTACAGCTATAATATCAAGTCTATAAATATTCTACATTTTATTGTTTAAGTATCCATACCTTTTCATTGGCCACTTTAAAGTTTTTGTACTCTGCAAAGCGCTGATTAGAATCAAAGTCTTCCAGGTTAATTCTCAGAGAGTAATTCCCTGGAAGAGACAAATAATGCATGATTTTAAGACAACCAATATCACATCAACAGTTATGCAGAATGTTTTATCTTTGTAGATCGTCTGGAGTTTCTGGCCTGTTACTCTGAGAAAAATAGTTTATGTTTTACAATGTTTAGCAACTCATTAATACCCTTGTTTCCCGAGTATTTAGCAGATTAAAACAATATTTTCTTTTCTTTTCTAATTTGCAAAATTTGCAAAAAATACTCAAAAAAATACTCCAAGTCCAGATTAGAGGTTTGCTCTATGTCGTGAGTTTATTTGAAGCATCCTGGGAAGCTAATGAACTGACTGACAGAGATCAGATCTCTGTCAGTGCTAACCCAGAGAGAGTGTAACAAGAGCAATTATATACAATGAAAAGATAATGCTACAAAAACAACTAAATAAAAGAAAATGAATGAAACAACGACAGGAAGGGGTACCAAACTAATGTAATTCTCACAAAAGACACAAGACAGGATGGGTGCACATTCAAATTTAAACTTGCAGGGGGGCAACAGGTGAGATGACCAATGGTTCATATTGGAAGGAGGACAAGGATGGGAGATAACACATATTTAAAGGCCCCAAAACGTAATTTGCTAGTGAGAAGATCAAGGGGTGAAACAAGTGAGGATTGGAAGCCCTCAGGGGTTTGTGACCTAACGATGCTTGGAGTTATGTTTTTGGGGACTGTTTGCCCATGGTAGGGTCTCCCAAGGCAAATTGGCCCTAGGTGAGGGCAAGAAACATGGTTCAAGAACTCTCCTTATGAGATCAAGGATTTGTGCACTCTGCTTTGAGAAGTAACAGGGCCCTGCCCTGGAACCAGACTTGGGGAAGGAACCCCCAAGTGACGAGAAGCTGGTTACTGATGGTGGCTCCCCTTTTCATGAAGTGGGACCACAGCATGTGTTCCAAATATAGGGGGATCACACTCATCAGTCTCCCTGGCAAGGATTACTCCAGGGTGCTGGAGAGGACAGCATGGCGACATTGAACCCCCCCTCCTAACCCTGGAGGGGAGAGGAGAGTTGGGTACCCGGAGGATGCGCGTGTTTGCTGCGGTGTGTCACCAACCACCGCCCCACGCTGCTTAAGGTTCCGAGCGTGGTGTCCAGCAAACGACGTGGGTTTCATTGATAATTGGCAAACTTTCTTGGGAAGACCTGGTCTAATCAGGAGAGACGACATCCATCCTACTTGGGAAGGAGCTGCTCTCATTTCTAGAAATATGGCCAGATTTATTAGTCAGCCAAAGAGTTGCAGTCTTACACGCTTCTCCGCGCTTCCTTTAGAGTCATCCACCTACAACCCCATAGAGACTGTGTCTGTCCCCCGTCCACATAAATTCACTAAATTCACTAAATCAAATAACAAGAGTTCACATAGGAACAATAAAAATCAACACCACTAATGAGGCAGTTTACAAAGTAAAGAGACTTAAATGTGGACTCTTGAATATCAGATCCCTATCATCTAATGTTGTATTAATAAATTAGCTTATATCAGATAATAATCTTGATTTATTCTGCCTTACTGAAACTTGGCTGTGCCAAGATGAATATGTAAGCTTTAAAGAATCCACTCCTCCCAGTCACATTAACACACACATTCCCAGAGACACTGGCAGAGGTGGTGGAGTTGCACCCTTTTTCAATTCTGCCCTATTAATAAACCCGAAGCCCAAACAAAAATTTAGTTCATTTGAAAATCTCATTCTTAGCATTTCCGATCCAACCATGAAATCTCCAATTATGTTTGTTATAGTGTATCGAGCACCTGGACCCTACACTGAATTTTTATCTGAATTTTCAGAGTTTCTCTCAGCTTTGGTCCTTAAAACAGATAAAGTCATTATTGTAGATGACTTTAATATCCATGTAGACATTAAAAACAACAGCACTGGTACGGCATTTCTCTCACTATTAGATTCATTTGGCTTCTGTCAGTGTGTACAAGAATCAACACACACTTTTAATCACACCCTTAATCTTGTTCTGACATATGGCATTGAAATTGAACACTTAAAAGTTTAAATGTCTCTGCGCAAAATCTGCTTTTATCAGATCATTATCTTCTAACATTTGAATTTCTGCTCATCAACTATACACCAAGAGTCACTAGTTATTATAGTAGATGCATATCTGAGGACACTGTTGGAAATGTTAAAGAAATCATTCCCTCTGCATTCATTTCAGTGCAATATCCCAAAATAACAGAGGAGTCATATCTTAAATTTAGTCCCTCCCAGCTTGATCACCTTGCTGATTTCACTGTCGGCTCTCTACATGCTTCACTTGATTCTATTACCCCAGTTAAAAAGAAAACAAAACCAGTCAAGAGACTAGCTCCGTGATATAATCTTAACACTCGCAAGTTAAAACAGAAAACTCATAAACTTGAAAAGAAATGGCGTTCCACTAAACTGGAAGAGCCACACATGGCCTGGCAGGATAGCCTTAAAGTATACAGGAAGGCCCTTCGCCGAGCAAGAAAAGACTACTATTCAGCATTGATAGAAGAAAACAAGAATAAGCCCGGGATCCTTTTCAGCACTGTAGCCAGACTGACTGAGAGCCATCATTCTATTGAACCATGCATTCCTAGAGCCCTCACCTGTAATGATTTTATGAACTTCTTCAATAATAAAATTAGACTTATCAGAGAAAATATCCTACACTCCACAGATTCCAGTTCAGCAACAGGAATTATAGAGGCTGTTATTAGTCCTGATGTGTGTTTGGAAAGCTTCCATCCAATTGACCTTAAGGAACTAACGACAACATTATCTTCATCTAAATCATCAACCTGTATACTAGACCCCATACCTACTAGGTTGCTCAAAGAGGTTTTACCCCTAATTAGAAATCCACTACTAAACATTATCAATCTATCCCTTGTAACAGGTTATGTGCCCCAGACATTTAAAGTCGCTGTAATTAAACCGCTCCTAAAAAAACCTACCCTAGACCCAGATCATCACATCTTACTACAGAAGATGGAACACCAAATTCGCATTAAAAGATCTGCTCTAAGATGGTTTAAGTCCTACCTATCTGATAGGTAAAATTTTGTTCATGTTAATAATGAATCATCAAGATATGACAAGGTTAGTCATGGAGACCCACAATGTTCTGTGCTTGGACCATTGCTATTTACTCTATATATGTTTCCTTCAGGTAAAATTATTAGAAAGCCCTCCATACATTTTCACTGTTATGCAGATGACACACAACTATACTTATCAATGGAGCCAGATGAAACCCATCAGTTAGCTAATCTACAGTCATGTCTTAAGGACATTAAAAACTGGATGTTTCATAACTTTTTAATGTTAAACTCTGACAAAACTGAAGTCATTGTGCTGGGCCCTAAACACATTATACACTCATTATCCAACAACATAGTTAATCTGGATGGCATTGCCTTGGCCTCCAGCACCACTGTCAGAATCCTGGGTGTTATTTTTGACCAGGAGCTGTCTTTTAACTCACATGTTAAACAGATTTCAAGATTGCCTTCTTTCACCTCCGTAACATTGCTAAACTCCAGCACATCCTGTCTCAACAAGATGCAGAAAAACTAGTTCATGCGTTTGTTACTTCCAGGCTGGATTACTGTAATCCTTTATTTTCAGGTTGCCCTAACAAAATTTTAAAAACTTTTCAGTTAATCCAAAATGCAGTCCTCACCTACAAAGCAATTCTTGGTCAGTCACCATCTTATCTTGAACAGCTCATAGTACCCTATCACTCATCCAGAACCTTACGCTCCCAGGATGTAGGGTTATTGGTGATCCCAAGAATTTCCAAAAGTAGAATGGGAGGCAGAGCTTTTAGCTATCAAGCTCCTCTCCTGTGGAACTATCTTCCAGTCTTGGTACGGGAGGCAGACACACTCTCTGATTTTAAGAGTAGGCTTAAAACCTTCCTTTTTGATAAAGCTTATAGTTAAGGCTGGCCTATCTAGCCCTTAGTTATGCTGCTATAGGCTTAAGTTGCTGGGTGAACACTCCATGATACACTGAACTCTCTTCTCTCCCCCCTCTGACTCCGACTCCTTCTCTGCTCCTGTAAATGTCCATATCCTTACACTAACTTTACTTCTTCCCCGGAGTCATTGTGCTTTACCATCCTGTAGGTTTTTCTAGGTCGGCCTGATGCCTCCTGGCCACATTAGAAAAGGAGATCCTGTGACTTGGATCCTTGGCTGGATTTCCAAGTGCAAATCGGGATCCACAGATCACAATTGCTTCTGGATCAATAGACTACACATATCCGGGGTTTTACAGATTCTACATACTCTTGGACACAGCAACACTCAGATCTTGCTACATGGAGTACAATGACTCCTGGACCAACAGAGTACACCTGCGTCTGTATCAGTAGACTTTCCATACATCCGGATTTATACAATCCACAGACTCTGGGACTCATGGATGTTTTATACATTCTAAGTGTACTGTTGTTATCATGTTTTTGTGTTCTGTACAAGTGACATTTGTTGCATGTCTGTCCATACTAGGAAGAAGGATCCTCCTCTGTGGTTCTTCCCGAGGTTTCTTATTTTCCCTGTTTAGGGTTTTTTAAAGTTTTTCCTCACCCGGTTCGAGGGTCTAAGGGCAGAAGATGTCACATCTGTACAGTTTGTCAAAGCTCATTGAGATAATGTGTAAATTGTGATTTCGGGCTATACAAATAAAATTTGATTTGATTTGATTTGATTTGATTCAGATTCAAGAGGAACAATGTGCTTTTTCATCCTGGCCGTGGAAAGCTGAACCAGCTATCTACTCTTGCAAGAGTAATGGAATGGACACTGCTAGGGCTATCCATTGTCAACAGTTCTTTTCATATTTTTTATTGACAGAATTGCTAGGTGCAGCTAAGTGGCAGATGATGTCAGGTTCAGTAGCCTCAGGATTCCATTTCTGTTTTTTGCAGAAACTGTACCGGTTGTTTGTGGCTTTGTGGTGGAGAGAGAGTTGAGCTGGAAAACAAAGCTTTTAATTTGCCAGTCAATCTACACTCGTACCTTCAGCTATGGTCTTCAGCTCTAGGTAGTGACCAGAAGAAGAAGAATGTGAATACAAATGGTTGAAATGAGTTTCAATCACAGGGTGGCTGGGCACAACCTTAGGGATAAGGTGAGGAGCTTAGACATTTGGGAGGAGGTTAGAGTAGAACCACTGTTCCTCCGCGTCAGATGGAGCCAGCTGAGGTGGTCTGGTTAACGTAAATGGTAAATGTCCTGTATTTACATTGCACTTTTCTATTCATTTTTGACCACTCAAAGGGCTTTTACACTACAGATTTTGCATTCGCCCAGTAATACAGTGGTGCAGTGACTACCTGGTAGGAGCTTTAATCATTCACACAGACTCATACACTGATGACACAGCATCAAGGACACTTCAACATGTTAGCTACAGGGTCTGGGATTGAACCAAGAACCTTCCGATTTCTGGACGACCACACTTAGCCACAGCTGCTCCTGGGCATCTGGGTATGATACCTCGTGGATGTCTCCCTGGGGAGGTGTTTCAGGCATGCCCTTCAGGGAGGTGATGTCAGGGCAGACCCAAGGCACGCTGAGAGATTATATCTCTCAAGTGTCTATTATTTTATGGTTATGCTGTATATTGTAATCTAGTGTTTCCCAGAATTTTTGTATTGCTGGAAAAAAGATTGATAAGAGCATTGAGACTATTAATATTAGTATTATTAATGTTAGAGTTATGGTTAAGAAAACAAACACAATGATTTAAAGTCACTAAAATGTTCCAGAGATAAGAACTACAGAGATGTTAAAAAATCACACTGCCATTTCATTCATTGATAATATTTGTATATTAATTAGTACATCATAATTTAGTTAATAGTTTTTAGGAATGGAATTGACCTTGAGTAGTGATGTAATGCAGGTTGTCGTTTCCAAGCCACAATTCTCCTGATTCAGCATCCATATCTCCAAAACCATTCTTATAATCTTCCCATGACCTGCTGGATGAATTGGTAGATAGATAGATAGATAGATAGATAGATAGATAGATAGATAGATAGATAGATAGATGGGTGGGGAGGTTGCTTTTCAGATTTTTTTTTTTAGGATTTTACAGTCATAGCTGTCATGACACATGTGTGTTCTTATTTCTCTTTTTGCTTCACTTAAGTTTTTCTTGAAAGCGCCCCAGCAAATCATCCTCCTCCATCTCTCCCTGTCCTCTGCATCCTCTTCTGTCAAACCAGCTATCTGCAAGTCTTCTCTCACCACATCCATGAATCTCCTCTTTGGTCTTCCTCTTTGCCTCTTGCCTGGTAGCTCCATCTTGAGTATCCCTTTACCAATATATATGCTATCCCTCTTCTGCACATTTCCAAATCATCTCAATCTGGCTACTCTAACTTTTTGTCTAAAAAGTCCGACCAGCTCTGTCCCTCTGATGTGCTTATTCCTAATCCTGTCAATCCTCGTCACTCCCAAAGAGAATTTCAACATCTTTACTTCTGCCACCTCCAGCTCTGCCTTTTGTCTTTTGGTCCGTGCTGTTGTCTCCAAGCCATACAACATTGCTGGTCTCACTACCCTCTTGTAAACCTTTCATTTCACTTTTGCTGCTAATCTTTTGTCACAGATCACTGCTGATGGTTTTCTCCACCCACTCCACCCTGCCTGCACTCTTCACCTCGCTACCACACTCTCCGTTGCTGTGAACAGTTGAACCCAAGTACTAAAACACATGGAACTTTTTCCCCTCTACTCCCTGTAACCTCACCCATCCACTTGCCTCCCTTTCATTCACACATGTATTCTGTCTTGCTATGACTGACTTTTATTCCTGTTCTTTCCAGCTCAGGACCAATCCTTGAAGCAGTCCCACCTCCACCTTGAAGCCATCTGTCATTTCATCAGCATTGTCAAAGCAAACATGGCATCGGTAGTGCTCTTTCTTAGCATGAAGTTGTATTTTTTTTTTTTTGCTACTGACAAATCATCACCTGTTAAAATTCTCTGTTCCATTGTTCCGTCTCTGCATGACAATCCAACCGCCTCCATCACTCATATCACAGCGGACTCTGAATGGAAAAGGACTGCCCTGTGGTTTGATGTTGTAGAGACCACTGGGTTTGGAGCCAGATCTGAAGATCTGGGAGCAATCTGATACACCCATACACAAATGCACTCACTTAATTTTGTCCATTGTGTTGTTCCTGTTAATTGAATATGAAACCTAAAACAAAGAATGTTGAGCATTTAGGCAATGGCTCTGACCTGCAAACTGTGAGTCCTGGCTCTGGTCAGAAATGGCTGTGTCCTTGTTGCTAGGTTGGTTTAACGTTCGTAATCTGGTCAGGAGGAGCTCTTGTTTCTGAAGCTGATCCTTCAGAAGCTTTTCTTGCTCCCGCAGATGGATCATCTCCTTATGGCAACTGTCTGATGCCTATGGATACATTTAGATTAATATACTTATTACAATCTTTATTTAGATTCATTCCTTGATTTAATGGTAAAATATAGAGTTAAACATAGTCTGCTGTATGCTGAATACAGTGTAATATGATACTCTGTATTTTGTATTTGTTTCAGTCACATACCTTATATTTTAAACATTGATGCAACATAATGTATGCTATTAATCGACAAGAGAGTTTACAAATTGAGCCACTTCTTAGAGGAGTCACTTAACCCTGGCAAAGACATAAAAGGTAAACCTGAAATGTAAATCTAAAAGTAAGTTTGGAATAATATTCTTTAAAATTTTGGTAATGATTTTTTGCTGTCTTGCTGTGTGTTTAAAAGCTTAATACTACTGCCATTTTTTTCTTTCTTAAGCTCTGTTTCCATCAATCAGTACTGATTATTTAGGCTCAGTACTGTACACATTTTTTTGTATTTCATTAGTCAAAAGTTGTCAAGGGTACCCTTCAAAATTGAACCATACCATGCCAGTTTTGTCTCCCTTCCCTTCGGTAGCAACTAAAGCTAAACCATACCATAAATAGGGGGACACTGGAGTCTGCTGATTGGTTTGACAGAATCGTCACTTCCCTGCAATGGTTAGGCTGTCTTGCTCCTTGCGGCGTGCAGCCTTTCCTCGAGCAGAGCCTTTGTACTTTTTGCTATAAACAGCCATATGCAAACAAGACACAAAAGGAAATGCTGAATGTTTGTTTGTTTTTAAGGTTTCTTTGCCAGAATATACTGTATAGCATTTCTATGATGTCATGGTACTTATGTAGCTGGCACGGTCAGGCTACCCCACCCACTAAGTAATGGGTCGCCAGTGAAAATGCACGTCTGTAGTGAATGTACTGCTCCCAAGTATGCTGTACCAACTGAACTGTATCGTATTGCTTGGGCAAAATGTGGCTTTAATGCCCATTATCCAAGATGACATGTCGGGCAGAAACAAAGGTCCTCCACTTCTGTCTATTCTGGGCCAGCCTTTGGATCTTACCCAGGGTGTGTTTCCAGATCTACATCTCTCTCTCGACTGTTCTGTTCCAGATGTTCTTTAGTCTGCCTCGCTTTCTCCAGCTTTGTCTATCCTGTGTATGGCTGTTTTTGCAATGTCATTGTGTTGTTTTCTGAGAACATGTCCTATCCATTTCGATCTCCTTCTCAAAAGTATGGTTTCAGTGCTTTTTGTTTGCATTTCTGTAACATTTCTCCATCTGTCATTTTGTTTGGCCAAAATATTCATAAGATTATTTATACATTTTTCATTTAGACAACTGAAACTTTGTTGAATACATATACAATTGCGGAAAGACCATTACTTAGCTATAGTTTCAGTTTGGTCCTAAAGCTGTATTTTTGGGACCTTCATACATTGCTTCGCATTTTGAAAGAATTTCAACTTTGCTGAGTTGATTCTTGATGTGTTTGCATGCTTCTTCCTCATTCGTAACAATGGTTCCAAGTTAATGAACTCTTCTGTTGTCAGTTTAACTCCTCTGTTTACCTGGATTGGTGAGGGGTTTTGTTGTCTTTAGCATCATTATTTCTGTATTCTAGATGTTTCATTCTGCTAATGCTGGTGGGTGTGGGATAATAACGTCAGATCATCAGCAAAAATTCAGTCCTCCAGGGATGAGAAGAGAGTCATTCAGAGACCTCTAGTTTGATCTTCCCTTGTTCAACGCATCACCAAGTCAATGGCAAGGTTGAAAAGGAGTGCTGTTATCATACACCCTTGCCTCCCTCCTGTCTTTATTCCAAAATTGAGGTCACTGTTCCCTGAAAAAAGTAAAGTTGATATAAAAGTTCTTTATGATGAGAACCAAGTGATGAAGGATTTTCTGCATTTGGAGCATCTGCCATAAACTTTCTCTCTCTGGAGGCTTTTGGAGACTGTCTCTAAGTCAACAAAAATGATCCAAAGTTGCCTCTGCCACGTTGCAATGTTTACTGATGTTTTGTAGTGCAAAAGATCAGTGCATCTGATCTATACACCCTCTTCCTTTTCTGAATCCTCCCTGTTCTCTGAAGAGTTTCTGGTCCACTGGATTTGGTAAATGCTAAATAATGATTTTCACCAATATCTTGCTTGTTATTGATATTATACTGATTCCACACCAGTTGTTACAGTCACTTTAGGTTGCTTTTCTTTGTATTCTTCACAAATATTCCCTTTGTCCAGTAGTTTAGGATCTTCTTTCCATCCCAAACAGTGTCTGTAGAATTCTAGCTCTAAGTTCTATGTCTGACGTAAAAAGTTCTGGCATTAAAATTTTCAAAATCTGGGCCTCGTTTATGTCTGCCTTTGTTGCCAGTGGTGGGCAGTTTGAAACTTCAGTAAAGAGTTCTAAACACTGAGCTTCTTGCTGTGCTTCTGATATGTATATCTGTGAGTGGTATTTCTTCTGTATTTGTCACACTACCTAGTTGATCTTGTACACGTTTCCTCACTATCCTTTCTGGGCTCCATATTCTCTCTCACTAACAAGGTTGTGTATAAATGCTCGTTTGCTCTTGCTTTTTGTCTAATTTCTTGGTTTACTTCCACTTATTGCAGCTGACATCTACTTTCAGTTTGTTAGATTTTGCATCCATCATCTGCTTCTTTATATAGATATCATCACATTCCTAGGCATGCTTTAATGCCGCTGCAGCAAAGGGAGGAGGGCTGTGTTTGATAGCTGGACACAATAGTTGGCTGCAGAGTTCTTAAATCCTGATTAAACCACTTTATAGTACTGAATACGTGGCTAAGTTTGGCTTGTTTGAGGTAATTTAAGCACATTTCACTTGGTGGCAAGTTTACATACTATTAATCAACTGTAATTGAGCAAAAAATAAAATTTTAGACTGACTTCATGAACATTTTCATTTTGTTAATATTTTTCACTCACTCTTTTCCTCTCTGTCTCTTTTTCACTGCTGCAATTGCACCTGCTTTACACTTTTTTCATTAACATCTACTCTAGAAAAAGACTCACTATTGTGAGTAGAATGTATGGAGTGCCTACCATCCCAGAAAGTGTTTTTTTTTTTTTTTTTTTTTTGAGCGCACAAATTAAGTTAGATCCGATGCACACAAAATAGTTAACGTGTGCACAAATTATGGATATTGTGTGCAGAAGATAATTATTTTGTGAAGTTGATGACACGGCCTACATCTGTATAGTCCTTCCTTTGGCTGAGCCTGTTAGCCTGTCCTTCAGCATGAGTAGCAAATTATTTCTGCTGATGACATTGCCGTGTCTAAGGGCTCGCGCAGCACGAATGTTTTTCAACACATTATGAGGTGAAAATTTGTGAAGATTAGCTGATTTTTCTTCATTTTATGGTATCCATGAGAATAGTACGTAAGTTATGGATCTGGAGTTATGGAGCGTGTGCATGATAATTTATGCACACAAGATCCACTCATACACTTGTTAATTAACTTGTGTGTACATGTGCACACAAGATAATTAACAAGTGTAAGAAAAAAATACTTTGTGGGAATTTTGGGGCTCTGTAAGAATAAGGATATATGGAAATATTTTAGAGAATATGTGTTTTGCTTTCTTGAAGCATAGTCCATATATGTGTGTCTGCACTCAGCTTACTCTGCCATCTGAATTAGACATAAAACAAAAACATCAAACAATTTCTGCCAGGTTTATGTGGAAATACTTTAAAACAGCCTGTTTAACAATGAGCCCATGCAGCACTGTGCTTTCTAAACAAGGATCAAATGTAATGTGAGGTTCATCAGGCGGCTTGTGGCAACATTTAAAATGTCAGACAAAAATCCAAGTGAAGCCACAACGCATGAAGAACACTGGATTTATATTTTATCCATAGCATATCTGACTAAAATTCAGTAAATTATGGATTTACCTTCATTATTGGCTGTGATGAATTGATCCCCTAATGAAGAAAGATTATGAAATCTCTCCAGGAATCCTTCTTTAGCTCAATATCATGACCAGTGACAAGCTGGTGGATGCCTAAGGGTACAAATTTAGCACATTCTTTCTGACAGTGTAGTTTATAATATGTTAGAATTTTAAAATATCTTTTACATGAGACTGTTTGACATTCTGGCATGGTACACGGTGCCGTGTCAACGGTTGGCTGTTGAGGAGAATTATACAAACATAATTAGATCATGCTATTTTTGTTAGTGTCCCAAGTGATTAACCAAAAAGTGCCCAATAGCTGCATGGTATCCCCCTACTTGATAATATCCCTTACATTCCACAGGCTCTTCGATACACAATGTCATCAACATGTCAGTTGAAATATTTTATTAGCGTAATAAAAAGAAATAAATAAGGTAGAAAAAATACCTTTGTAGAACAATGACGTTGAACTAGGCAATTACAGTCCATGTCAGTTTTCTCAGCTGCTGGGTGATTGCAGCATATATGGACCTCTGGACATACACACTATACCCATACTATATCTGGATTTATACACTCATAGGAACCCAAACATTCTAAGTAAACCTTTATTGTCATGTTGTTGTGTTCTGCACAAGTGACATCTATTGCACGTTTGTCCATCCTAGGAAGAAGGATCCCTCCTCTCTAGTTCTTCCTGAGGTTTCTTATTTTCCCTGTTTTGGGTTTTTTAAGTTTTTTTCACCCGGTTGGAGGGTCTAAGGGCAGAGGATGTCACATCTGTACAGTTTGTCAAACCCCAGTGAGATAATATGTAAATTGTGATTTGGGGCTATAAAAATAAAATTTGAATTGATTTGATTTGATTTGACACAAGTAAATTAAACAGAAGACTCTTTTTTCTTGTTTCTCTGAAAGTCTGTGAGGAATTTTTTTTTTTTTTTTTTTTTGAGCGCACAAATTAAGTTAGATCCGATGCACACAAAATAGTTAACGTGTGCACAAATTATGGATATTGTGTGCAGAAGATAATTATTTTGTGAAGTTGATGACACGGCCTACATCTGTATAGTCCTTCCTTTGGCTGAGCCTGTTAGCCTGTCCTTCAGCATGAGTAGCAAATTATTTCTGCTGATGACATTGCCGTGTCTAAGGGCTCGCGCAGCACGAATGTTTTTCAACACATTATGAGGTGAAAATTTGTGAAGATTAGCTGATTTTTCTTCATTTTATGGTATCCATGAGAATAGTACGTAAGTTATGGATCTGGAGTTATGGAGCGTGTGCATGATAATTTATGCACACAAGATCCACTCATACACTTGTTAATTAACTTGTGTGTACATGTGCACACAAGATAATTAACAAGTGTAAGAAAAAAATACTTTGTGGGAATTTTGGGGCTCTGTAAGAATAAGGATATATGGAAATATTTTAGAGAATATGTGTTTTGCTTTCTTGAAGCATAGTCCATATATGTGTGTCTGCACTCAGCTTACTCTGCCATCTGAATTAGACATAAAACAAAAACATCAAACAATTTCTGCCAGGTTTATGTGGAAATACTTTAAAACAGCCTGTTTAACAATGAGCCCATGCAGCACTGTGCTTTCTAAACAAGGATCAAATGTAATGTGAGGTTCATCAGGCGGCTTGTGGCAACATTTAAAATGTCAGACAAAAATCCAAGTGAAGCCACAACGCATGAAGAACACTGGATTTATATTTTATCCATAGCATATCTGACTAAAATTCAGTAAATTATGGATTTACCTTCATTATTGGCTGTGATGAATTGATCCCCTAATGAAGAAAGATTATGAAATCTCTCCAGGAATCCTTCTTTAGCTCAATATCATGACCAGTGACAAGCTGGTGGATGCCTAAGGGTACAAATTTAGCACATTCTTTCTGACAGTGTAGTTTATAATATGTTAGAATTTTAAAATATCTTTTACATGAGACTGTTTGACATTCTGGCATGGTACACGGTGCCGTGTCAACGGTTGGCTGTTGAGGAGAATTATACAAACATAATTAGATCATGCTATTTTTGTTAGTGTCCCAAGTGATTAACCAAAAAGTGCCCAATAGCTGCATGGTATCCCCCTACTTGATAATATCCCTTACATTCCACAGGCTCTTCGATACACAATGTCATCAACATGTCAGTTGAAATATTTTATTAGCGTAATAAAAAGAAATAAATAAGGTAGAAAAAATACCTTTGTAGAACAATGACGTTGAACTAGGCAATTACAGTCCATGTCAGTTTTCTCAGCTGCTGGGTGATTGCAGCATATATGGACCTCTGGACATACACACTATACCCATACTATATCTGGATTTATACACTCATAGGAACCCAAACATTCTAAGTAAACCTTTATTGTCATGTTGTTGTGTTCTGCACAAGTGACATCTATTGCACGTTTGTCCATCCTAGGAAGAAGGATCCCTCCTCTCTAGTTCTTCCTGAGGTTTCTTATTTTCCCTGTTTTGGGTTTTTTAAGTTTTTTTCACCCGGTTGGAGGGTCTAAGGGCAGAGGATGTCACATCTGTACAGTTTGTCAAACCCCAGTGAGATAATATGTAAATTGTGATTTGGGGCTATAAAAATAAAATTTGAATTGATTTGATTTGATTTGACACAAGTAAATTAAACAGAAGACTCTTTTTTCTTGTTTCTCTGAAAGTCTGTGAGGAAAGATTATCAACTTATCAAATTGCACATGGTTTCACTTAGGAGAGGTGGAAAACTAATAAAATGCCAAAATGGACACTGCCAGATGGAACCGCTGACCCATTTTTGCATGAATGAAATCACAGAACATTCCACATGGCTTTTATGAATTCAGAACTGCCTGCAGACAAAGAGGAGATAGAGAGAGAGAGAGAAAGAGAGAGGAGAGAGCGATACAGTGGCTGTGGTCTATACTGCTTCCACCTGCCAACTGGTGGTTGTTGGTGTGCACTGCAACTGCTGGTAAAAAAAAATAAATAAAAAAACAATTCCCCCTTGTAGTGTTGTGGCAGCTGTACTGCTAAGGTAGCACCTACAAGTAAAGTAGCTAACATCTGTAATTGTTATAATTGTCCAGTGAATATGAAGTTATAGAGTTATCAGACATTATTTTTCATTATCAGCTCAGTTTCGCTTGAGACTGGAAAATGGGTAAAGAGCCAACCTGGTTCTCTTCAAAGGTAATAAAATCAGCTTGCCAGCATTTGTCAAGCTCAGAAGCAGCAAGTCTATCTAATTTTATTCATCTGTTGAAGAATATCACAGTATTAAATATTGAACAAAATATTGAACTTTTAGATGGGTTGTGCCATTCACTTTGAGCAGTGAGTTCTTTACAGCAACAACATAAAATAACGAGGAATGACATGTTATTTAGTGAACATAAAGGTGCTGGACTATAGATTTAGTTCAGACAAAGGCATGATAAGTGATTAAAAGACTTTCCAGTTTTTATGCTTATTAGTAAATTATGCGTAAGTAAGATAACAGACTATGCTATCACTTAATTTATAGTGTGTACCTATATATGATAATTTTGTCTTTCATTCTTGATACAATGCACAGGCATGGATTAAACAGTGTTTACAATCTAAATATCTGACACACACACACACACACACACACACACACACACACACACATACAAAAATTCAAATCGGTGTTTGCCAGGATATGGTCCAGCATTTTCTTAGAGATCAATGAGTATCTATGCAATTTAATGTATTTAATCTTAACTATTCAAACTGCAGTTAAAACAAGAGATGAATATTTACATAGGGCCTGAATGTTAAATTATGCGAATATCAACATCATTGCACTTTCACTGGAATTAGTCTACTTTAAAAAGACTTAAAAATAGAGTTTAATTTTACTTGAGATTAAGTAAAATCGTCACATATTTTGAAATGTAAAAATGTGAATTAAACTTTCTTAAATTCTTCCACCAGTCCAACAGTGCAGTATATTATAACACATTTGTAATGCATATTTGCATAAGCAAACACACACATACAAATCAGGAAGAAGATGTTTGGCTTAGAATTAAATGTTTCTGTATTTAGTGAGAAGCATCAAAACAGCCTGATTAGTAGACTGGTTAGTACTTACACAGAGAGAATGAAAAACTGAAAAGACCATCAGTCCTTTGAGAAGTGGGAGCTGGTTTTCCATGTTGTTTAGAGAACACAACACTAAAATATCAGAAGTTAAGGGCACAGAGCAACTCCTCTTCTCAGACTCTGGTTTTGCTGCGCACATGTTAGCTTTTTAAAATGTTCTCCACCCTCTGATCCAAGGTGGGTTGTGTCCAAGACGGAGAAACTGACGTAATACCAGACTCTCTGCAGTAATAAAACATAAAAAATATGCAGGGGAGTGACTAAAACAAATGTAGACTTGCCATAAGCAGTTGCCCTTTCAGGAAAATCTGCTTTTTGTCTTATCTGAGAGAATAAAGAATAAGAGAGAATATGGGATAGAGGTATATAGCATGTTTACATCGAAAATATCAATATGAAAATCTATAGCTATATTTCTCTACTAACATATCATGATCCAGATATTAACAATTAATTGAATGCTCTCCCTCTTTGACTGATCTGCTATCTGTCTCTCATTAACTCTTTTTAGCAGCTTAAACCTGCTGAGAGTCTGCTCTAGACAACCAAAAGCAGATATTTCAGATGATTGCAAAGGGACAGAATAATGTGTCATTTGATGATTTTAAATTATTAACAAAAATGATTAAAAAGACGCATGTTAAAAGAGCTGTATTCAACATTGAGATTGAGTGTTTAAAATTGGGCACTGGAGTGCAAAAATGAAAAACATCAGAAGGAAGGAGGAAGGAGGACACAATTAGTCTTGATGCTTTAACTTCCTATTTATGATGATGACAAGTCAAGGCTGTTACAACTGATACCTGTACACTGACACCCTCCCTACCAGTTGGTGCTGTCAACTCATAAAACCTGACATATATGTAATATTTAACTCACTGTAACATTACTTCTACAATGGTGATTATTTCTAATGTGATCCACATTTCATTAGGTCACTGGTCTGTCACAGTCCCACTTAATATAAAAAGTTTTACTGCACTGTTGATGGTTGAAAAAATTGCTTTGGCAACTGTTAAGAAGCAAAATGCGCTTGCTGAAACTGAAAATTATCATTCAATTTACAGTGAACGTTGAGTTTTACAAGGCTTAACTAAAGGACTAGCTCACACAGGCTAATCTTAACATTTTTGATTAAATGTGCTATCTTTGTCTATCATTTCTGTTGCAACTGACTCACAGCATACACAAAATGAAACTAAAAAAAATTTCGGCTAGAGAGCCCTTTGACTTGGCAATTTGAAGACATACAGTTAATGTGCAAACTCTCACCCACACATAAAGAATACGGCATAAAACCAGCTTTAGTTTACTTAATATATAGCCTGTTAAAGTTAGATACCATCTTTGCTGCAACTTACTGTAGCCCTATGAAAAATTAGGCCTAGATACCAAAAGTTCTTTGATTCATAAATAGGAATTAGAAGTTCATTGATTCATAAATTGGAATTAATAGTATAAATAGAATAAATAGGATTTAAAAGGTTAAAAACTATGCAGAGGTTTGATGTTGCATATTGTGCAACAGCCTCTGGATTTCATGGCTGAGTTCATATCTTGAAATATTTACATGATGTAAATATGTATTTTGTTTTCCAAAATACTATGTTCATTATGCTGGAAATATTTTAAAGATGTTTTATTTTGAATATTGTGAGAAGAAATTCAAATGTAAAGTGTTGCATTTTGTTCATTTTCACGAGCCAGTGAAAAGTGAATTGAAGGTCAGGTGTCAACAGAGCGTGACGGAGGATAGAGAGAAAGAACGCTAGGAATGTGTTGCTGTGCTGTTGTTTTTTGAAACGTTAACAGTGGAAATACGTAGTCCACATATTTCCAAAGTGTTTGAAGAGTAATAACGTGAGTACACAACCCGTGAACTCTGATAGGTCGGAGAGCTCGTCAAGTCTGCGTAAACCAGAGGAGACAGTAACAGGAGATTCCTGTGATTCCAACCTACTAAGCACTCTCTGGAGAGGAGCTTCGCGCGCGCTGTCTGTTCCAGGAACAGTGAGTTGTTTTTATCTTCTAGATCATTTAGAGTGAAGAAGCCGCCATTTTGGTGTGCTACGTGCCAGGCCTGCAACAACCACTTGACTTGAGGGTATTATTTTTAATTATCCTGCCAGCTATAGGGTATTTCATTTCATTGAGGCTTAGAGCCCTGTGTTTGTGTTTTTTGGTTTTTTTTTGATTGGCTACCTGAATGTGCACTTGCAAGCTATTTTGTTAAGGTGGAAAGAAAACTGAATTGAACTTATACTTTACAAAAGGAACTATTTGACTGTGTACACAAGTAAATAGTTGATTTAATTTACAAAGATTTCTTTGCCTTGTGAATGGCTATTTGCCTTCAGCTTGAGAACATAGAGCTCTAGTTTTTCCTTAAAGAGTAAGCCTTGTAGTTGCCTACCCTATAAGTTAAAATATTTAAAGTTAAGTTTAAAGGTAATCCTTCAAAAGTGAGTAATTGCATATTAGTCATAACAGTCTTGGTACCTAGTAATTATTACACACAGTTAAAAGACAAAGTAAACACACACTAATAGTTAGAGATAACACTTTATTTAAAGAACTCAGGTTAGCTACCCCTATTATTTGCCCGGACAGCGAAGGGGTGCTACATTACCTTAACATGGCTGGGACAGAAGTTGTTTTTCTGCTTTGAGTGTACAGCCGTTATATGAGCATGTCTTCAGGGGGAACTGCGCATGTGCTGGAGCTGAGTGCTCCCACATAGTGTCGGGTTTCTTTGGGTTATGTGGACGCGACTTCATCACTCATACTTCTTCAGCAAAGGTTACTTAAGTTTGATAAGCTTAAGTATTTTCCTCATCAGAAAGTTTTAATAACTAGGTGTTACTTAGGACAGTCAGTAAAGTCAAGCACTTATCACTTAACATCACTTTTTATCTTAAGTAATGTTAGCAATTACATATTATGTAATTGCATAACATTAGTGTCTATTTAGGTATTCAACAGGGCACAATCCTTGTCTTACTCTTTTTCCATATTTTTTCATCACACTCCTAGTATTGTTCATAACTCTCAAATTAATTTATTTCCTGATTATACAAGCTTATATGTCATTGGTCCATCTCCAGACACTGTGATGAAATCAATTTAAGACTGTTTTGTTAGAATTCAGCAGGCCTTTAACAACATCCATTTATCGCTGAACCCTACCAAGAGTAATTTATGAGTTTTGGTCCAAAGCGGAAACAGTATCCCAAAAAAATCCCCACTAAGCATGGTATCATCTTAGAGATCACTGCCTACAAATACTTAGATATTTGGCTACACAGCACATTGTCCATGTTAACATGTAAAAGGTCTTTCTAAATAAAAATCGTTCTTTGACATTTTCAGCAAAACACTTGAATTACCTTCACCACTTTCTTTAATTATGGGGACACAATCTAATTGGCATGCAAAGGACACAGCTCGACACAATTTACACCTCTAGTATACATTTTGCTATGAATGCCATTTTCAGAACACGTCACTCTCATCTTCCCTGGGTTTATGGCCTTATCTACATACTCATCTATAACACTCTTCGTGGATACTCTATTCACCTTGATGCTAATGATTGAGATTTGACAAAAAAAAAAAAACAACAAAAAAAAAACTCTACCAAACTCATCAGTCTCACTGCTTTTAAATAGTTTGTCTAGATGTTTTTGAGAATTCTTTAAATGTTTTACTTTTGGTTGACTTGCTGTGGGTGAAAAAATATTAATCACTATCTCAATAAACAACCTCGAAGTCCGTTTTCTGTTAAACTCGACCAAGGTTTATTATTCTTGCAACAAGGCGCACACAGTGATCATTTCTCTATGATCTCTCAGCTGTAATGCTCAAAGCACAAAGGTTTTGCTTAGCCCTTCATAGTCACACACAAACATGTCATAAAACACTCTAATCCCATTTCCTCACTAGTTGTCTGGTATTGGAATGTCTCATACTCCCACAAAGCAATGGGAGTATTATGCGCTATCTCCAAATGTCTTAGTTTCAAAAACATCATATATTATGTAGGTTGCAATGACCCTCACACAACATAATTTCATTATCTTAAACAACAAGCTAGTGAGAGTACATACTTATTTTTCTATAATTCCCCTCCTGTTTATACAGTTTTATCACATAAATGGATAACACAGTTTTAAAAAAAAAAAACATATTAAATGGTAATGACAATATATATCAAAAGAATAAAATATACAGTACATAGAAGTTACGTTTCCGTCAATGCATCCGTTAATGCCACTTTTTACGATTTTCAGTATTATCATATAGAATCCTGCTTTAGTAACCTACATTGAGTCATCTTCTTGTTCATTTGTCAGATTAATTAAGGCTATCTGTTCTTGAACTTTAATTTCACGAAACATCACTTACCCTTCAATTGAATGGAATGTTCTTTGAATCAAGCCTCTGGCACAAGGAATTAGATAGCAGCCACAAAAGGTGAAAAATAGCCAGAACAACATGCACAGTAGCTAGAATGGAAATCTTTACACCTTTCCACTTCCTAAAGAGGGATTCCCTCCAACGCTCAAGTCACCGATCCATCAGGAACTGTATCATTGGGAATAAAGGTACATCAAACATATCCAAACATCACACACCACTCTTTTCAGCTAATAACATAGCAAGTGACATTCTATTTTGCCAAGCCATTCGTGAAGTTGCTGACAGTTGTTCAGTTACCCCTTAAGTGCATCATGTGTATAATTAATGAATCTCTGTTGATTGTTATAGATGTAGTTGATCCAGGCGGTATGCTTAATAATAGTTACCATATTGATATCCTTTCAAGTGCTGCTCCTATTTCACTTCTGGCCTTGTATTCATTCGGTATTGCTGCCCCCCTCTTCCGTCTAATATGGTGCCGTCGACAAGCTTATGAGGTGATATCATCCTCAGACATACTCTAGGTATTAAACATCCCTTTTGAATAATTATAACATTGCACAAAGTCCAATTCAGTTTGATGGTAATTTAGGCAATAATTTAGTTCCTCCACACAGCCACCACAAGCCTGTGACATGTATATTCTGGTTTTGTACACGTTTTGAAGGTGGTGGATGATGTGCATTAGCCTTAGCATAAGTAATATTAAATGGACTTTCCATTCTCACATAATTCCTAACGTTTTTAACTAGCCATATGTAGTTAGTTATGTGCTACAATTTCCTTTAAACTCACCCACATTCGTTCCATTACTACTGTTAGCACGGTAGCATTAAAATAACAAATCAGGATGTGGATATGCTTAATAATTGGAGTCATTTTGTTGTGTTTGGAGTAATTGGGGTGTGAGGGTGTAATTCTCACATAGGGTGACATTATACTGGCTGGAACCCATATATAGCATACAATCGTAGGGGCTGAACAAAGTGTCGTTACAGCCATTAGTGTTGCGGGTGCACAAACATGGTTGTAGGTCATCTGCAGTGGTATTCCTTGCAGACTTGTTGTAACATGCATTATGATAAGAGCTGTTGTCAGGATAACAAGGATGCTGTTCAGTCCACCATTGATTGTAAACTAATGAGTCAAAAGAATTCAATGGAACTGTTTACAATAGGATTCATTTGTCCTGCGGCACAGATAACACATGATTCATTATTTGTATTTTTTGCAATGAAAGTAACATGCTCGATCCAGAGATTGTTTTGTGTATATTTTGTCTTTTTGTCTATTTAATGTATGATATATAACAAGAAAGAAGTCTGTAAAACACAATACAGTAAGATACATGAACAAAAATCTGGTATGGGTCCACATGATGGTAGCAAGGAACCAACATCCAGCAAACACTTTTTTCCTCTAAATCTTCAGGGATCTGTTGGTTGCTTCTCCAGGTTTGAGACGAGCGCACTTATTGTGACAGCTCCCCTTTGTAGCCTTCTCCCTAGTGGCAGGATCAGTGTAGCTTTTAGCTCTTTCTAATCACCAACATGTGACGACCTATCACAGCAAGTCTTGTGGATCCAGTGGGTCCTTCTACTAAATAATAGTATACTACTACTACTGCTACTACTACTACTAATAATAATAATAATAATAATAAAGTAATGAAAAAATTCCCAGTTTCAGTCATTGCCTTTCCAAGTTTACTTTCTGTTTGGTTTGCTTGTTCCACCAAGCCTGCTGACTGTGGATGATATGCACAGTGATATTTTACTTGTATTTCCAATTTCTGTGTCATTTTGGTGATAACATAATTTACAAAATGTGTTCCATTTTCACAATGAATCATTTCAGGTATTCCAAATCTTGGTATTATTTCTCTACATAAAGCTTTTGCTACTGATATGCCATCAGGGTGACTTACAGGAAATATTTCTGTCCAGCTTGAGAATTTATCAATTACTACAAGTGCATATGTTTTTGCTTCACATTTAGTTCATCAATTTCAATCTGTTCAAAAGGATATGATGGCTTTGGAAAAGCACCTGAATTCTGTAAATATTTTATAATTCTTTTATGGATTATTTTTCGCACATATCAAATATTGGGGACAACATTTTGAAAGTAAGATGTTAGTCCATAAGCTGTTTATGCTGTATTTGCTCCACAAGCCTCACCATCCCCCCTGTTGAGACATGGCAAGGCCCATGGCTCAACATAGCAGCATATCTATATAAGGCTTTAGGTAGGATTGGCTTCCTTTCAGGTCAGACATAAATATCATGTTCATTTTTACAGGCTCCTCTGTTTTTCCAGTATTTTTTTCTTGAATAGGTGCCGCTTTTTGTATTTCACTAAAAATATCTGACATTTTTTGTTGTCCTGATTTATTGCTAGCAGAGTTAACTGTTTCTGTGCTGCCTGTTTGGCAGTTTTGTCTGCTTTGTGATTTACCATGGTAACATCATCTGTTCCTTTAGTTGGAGCTGCACACTTACACACTGCAACTTTCTCCAGTAGTTGAATTGCTTGTAGTAATTGTAATAACAGATTTTTATATGTAACAGGCTTTCCTGTGGAGGTAATCATTCCTCTATTTTTTTTCATTGTTGTGCAAAAACAAAGGTGGGAAAGACATATTAACTATCAGTGTAAATTATTTTTTTTTTTCTCCTAATTTACAAGCTTCAGTTAATTTCATTATCTCAGCAGATTGTACAGACATGTGAGAAGGTAAAGGCTCAGCTTTCAGTACTTTTCAGTCAGCGTAACAACTGCATAACCTACTTTATTTGTTCCATCAAGGTTTTTATTAGCTGAGCCATCTATATACATGACAATATCTGAATCTTCTAATGGTGTGTCAAGTCTTTGCAAGGCAAAACTTTTTCATCTACCTCTGATACACAGTCATGTGGTTCCCCATCTTCAGTGGTTGGCAACTATGTTGCAGGATTTAAAGTCCTGCAGGTGTTACGCTAATCTCCATCCAGGAGATGGCTTTTTTACTGGCAGTATTGGTGTATTACAAGGTGAATCTGTACATTCAACAAGTACTCCCTAATCAATCAATCCTTGTACTACATCAGATATACCTGCTTCAGCTTCAGCTCTCAAAGGATATTGTCTAACAAATGGTCTATGATTACTTTTAGATGTTATCATAACTGGTTGTGCTGTCTTAAGCAATCCTACATCAGCTGGTCCCTTTGACGATAATGATTCTGGTATTTCTTTCAGTTTATCCTGTTGTTCATGATTTGATTTACTGATCATCACACATCCCTCAGGTGTGCTTGTGGTTGCCCTACTGTTCTCCAATTTAGGGCTTTTTTCCACACTTTTAATCCTGGGTGATAGAAAACTTTCATCACCTTTACAAAGTTACCATGGATGTATGTCAGCATATTCTCCATTTTGCACCAACACTCTAATATCTTGCCAGTCTCTGAGTTTATCACCAGTCACAGAAACACCCACATGTTCACTTTTGTCCCAATAAATGTTCTTTAAAACAAATGACTAACTTGCATACTTAAAGAACTTGTTCTCATAATAAGGATCTTTGTTGGGTGTTTGTTTATAGAATGTGATTACATACATATTTTAAGGTTGTTGAACTTCACTGAATGGCTCTGCTCTATTTTTAGCCTCTTGATAAAGATTGAAAGTTACAGATGCTGGTCCTGTAATTACTGGATTAATGCTGTACCAATAGTATGGAATAGTAGTGCAATATACGACTAAACAATCACTTGGATTTGCCAATTTTACAGCACTTAATCCAACATTTGTTGGTTTTAATCTGATTTTTAATTGACACATTCCATCTCTTCCTAATAAATTAACAGGACATGTTTTTGAAATGACCACTTTTAATTTTGTTGTTAACCCAGAAACTGGGTCCCACAGTACAGTTGGTTTTGTTAAAGGTCCCACAACTGTGTTTCCTGTTGCTGATTATACCATCATTTTTTCCTTTGACATTTGCAAATCTCCTGGCATTTCATTTGCTCTTAACACTGTTTTACAGGCCCCTGAATCTCATATAAAAACTATGTTCATTCACTGAACATTTAAAGTCAAATAAGGCTTTTCTCCTCCCATGTTTAATAATATGTCGACATTTTCCAAATTTAGTACATCTCCGTGGATCCCCAAATCATATTGTTCATAATTGCTGTCAAAGTCATTTGAGTCAGATTGGTTTGGGGAGGTGTCAGGTGTGTGTTCATGACCTGATTTCAATACTGTCAGTCATTCCGGTTCTTCCTCTTTTTTGCCTCAGTTTTGAAAACCCCCCGCCTCTCCCCCCTGCCTCCATAGCCTTCTCATCCACGCCAGCTGCCACAACTTCCACACCCAGTCTTTGGAAACGGAGCAGTGCAATCATGGGACAATTGGTCCACCTTTTGCAGAGAGGTGGCAGATCGTTTCTCTCCTTTAAAAGGTCTCAGAAGGACACAGACCGTCATTGTGTGACTCTGCACAGTTTTCACAAAACACATCAGTTTTGTTTCTTCTTTTAATCGCTGCTACTTTTTCAGCATGTTTAGCATTTAAGATTATGTTTAACAGTGTGGCATTTTCCCATCCTTCATGATGTTTTTTAATCAAGATCTCAAGTCTAAAATCTCAGGATTTTAACTAAGCATCATATCGGGGGTGTATGCAGATGCATGTGTTGTACTTTCCACAGAGGCATCCGCTCCTCCTTGCTCATAGGACGGTGGCCGTTTGGGCTGACGGAGGTGAGGATCGGAGCCAGGGATCGGAGCTCCGGGTACCTGTACAGGATTTTGATTCACATACACAAAATCAGTACCATCATTATCCTGTTCTTGTATTTTTTCCATACTATAAACCTGCTTTTCTTTTTCCTTAAACTTTCAAACCACTTTTTTTTCCCTGCTTGATCAAGCCATAGGTTTGCACATTCTAGTCCTTCTTTCTTTTAATTTCCTATACATAATATTCTCCTTTTGTGTGTTGAGTCAAAAGTACTATTCAAATTCAAAATTTGTGGTATATTTTATTTTTCAATTTGATATAATTTTAATGCCAATTGCAGTTCTTATTCCAGGTTTTAATTCTATGAGAATGAAATAATATTTATAATGACAGATGTGTTCAGTGCAGAGCTCGTGCTTTTTTAAAGCTTTAATTGAAATGCAAAAATTGTAATGTAAAGAGGTAAAAATCATATAAAGGATTCACTTCAAGGAATATAAAAACCACAAAATGACAAAGTAGATTAATAAATAAGAAAAAAAAATAAAAAAAATGTAAAAGGAACTAACTTTCTCAAAGTTAGGTTTCAAAAACGTAACAAAGTTTAAACCTCTGCAGAAAAAAGCCCTATGCTGTCCAACATACCAATTCTAGGGCTAGGGAGAGTAAGTCCTTATAGCCGAGAGGGCTATAAGCTGTGGTCTTCCCCTTGGGGCCTCATGAATGTTTCAGCTTCCTGTGTCACATTGCTCAGTTCGCTTTTCACTCAGTACACAAGAACCGTCTGCGGTCTCCCATGACTCAGACAAGTCTGTAAAGTACACTTAGGCTTCTCGCACCTCACAAGAGCGTGCAAAAACCGCATCATCGCTCATTGCTGACACACACATAAAATCTGCAGTCCCAAAAGTACCATGATCTCTAATCTTAGCCATATATGTTTCTGAGAAAACTGCAGTCTTCTCAGAAGCATGACTGGCCTCTTTTAAGGTCAAATTTGAAAATATGGTGATCTGTGAATCTATTTGGTGTTAGCTTAATGTTTTTAAAGTGTATTTTCAGTATCTTTATTATTATTCTCAGTTTCTTTATTATTAGTATTCACATTTTTGGAACACTGCTCCTTCTATATAATTTCACCTGTTGAAACCATTCAACTATGAAAATATTAAAATCTTTAATGACAATACAGGATTGTGTTTTTCTCATTTCTACCTTTTATACTGAAGTTACTTTTCTAGGATTTATTTGTGTGCAAACTCAATGCTAACAAATTTGTGAATTTATTTGAGGTCTTTTATGTCTTATGTAACATAAAAAAACATTAAAAACAAAAGACATAAAATACATTTATTACAATGATGAAGTACTGTATAAAAAAATTAAGGCATCAAGACATTAGCTACAGCGTCAACTTACAATATAAAGCTGTGTAGCATTTACGCAATTCAGCAAATGCTTTGAGCAGTTTTGTTTCATTTTGTTTTGTTTTCTGCCGCTTATCCAGGTCTGGGTTGCGGGTCAACAGTTTGAGCAGGCAGATCCAGGCATTCCTCTCCCCGGCCACTTCCACCAACTCCTCCGGGGGGACCCCAAGACGTTCCCAAGCCACTCGAGAGATATAATTTCTCCAGCGTGTCCTTGGTCTGCCCCGGGGTCTCCTCCCGGATGGGCATGCCCGAAACACCTACCCCGGGAGACGTCCAGGAGGCATCCTGACCAGATGCCCGTACCACTTCAACTGGCTCCTCTCAACGGGGAGGAGCAGCGGCTCTACTCTGAGCCTCTCACAGATGTCCAAGTTCCTCACCCTAGCTCTAAGGCTGAGCCCAGCCACCCTGCACAGGAAACTCATTTCGGCCACTTGTATTCGCAATCTCATTCTTTCGGTCACTACCTAGATCTCATGACCCTAGGTGAGAGTTGGGACGTAGATTGACTGGTAAATTGAAAGCTTTGCCTTCTGGCTCAGCTCTCTCTTCACCACAACAGACCGCTTTAGCGTCCGGATCACTGCCGATGCTGCTCCAATATGTCTGTCAATCTCCCCGCTCCATTTTCCCCTCACTCGTGAACAAGACCGCAAGATACTTGAACTCCTCCACTTGGGGAAGCGACTCTCCCCCGACCTGGCCTCAGATTCAGAGGTGCTGATCTTCATCCCCGTTGCATCACACTCGGCTGCAAACTGTCCCAGTGCCAGCTGGAGGTCACTGTTCAATGAGGCCAACAGGACCATGTCATCTGCAAATAGAAACGGAATCCGGAGGCCACCAAACTTGACACCCTCCGCCACTTGGCTGCGCCTAGAAATTCTGTCCATAAAAATTATGAACATAACCGTTGACAAAGGGCAGCCTTGGCGGACACCAACCCTGACTCGGAACGGGTCTCACTTACTGCCGGCAATACAAGCCAAGCTCTGGCTCCGACAATACAGAGATCGAATGGCTGGTAACAAAAGGCCATCTACCCCATACTCCTGGAGCTCCCCCCACAGGACACCTTGAGGGACACGGTCATAAGCCTTCTCCAGATCCACAAAACACATGTGGACTGGTTGGGCAAACTCCCATGCCCCCTCCAGTACCCTCGCGAGGATATAGAACTACTGCAGTGTTCCACGGCCAGGACGAAAACCACATTGCTCCTCTTGAATCCGAGGTTCAACTA
>KV751382.1:1782928-1830896 GCA_001698575.1 Mola mola | reverse complement strand
ATATACGGAAGCAATGAAGTGGCAAGGCAGGGTTTGAATGTCATCCAATGAGAGCCATGTACCCAAGATGTCCGTGAAGGTTCTCAGTCATCCAGGTCATCTTGGTCTTGGAGTGTTTAGTAGGAAGCAACTTGACTTCTTATCTTGTTTGAAGACGTTTCGCCTCTCATCCGAAAGGCTTCTTCTGTTCTGAATTGAGTGATTAACACCACTAATGAGATACGTTACAAAATAAAGAGAATTAAATGTGGAATCTTCAATATCAGATCCCTATCATCTAAATGTGTATTAAAAGATTATCTTTTTTCAGATTACATTATTGATTTATTCTGCCTTACTGGAACATGACTGTGTCATTTAGGCTTCTTCAGTTCTTCAGTTATTTTGTATCGAGCACATGGCACCTATACTGAATTTTTATCTGAATTTTCAGAGTTTTTGTCAGCCTTGATCCTTAAAACAGATAGATGTATTACTGTAGGTGACTTTAATATCCATGTGGACATTGACAACGATAGCCTTTGAACTGCATTTCTGTCACTATTGGATTAAATTGGCTTCTGTCAGTGTGTACAAGAAGCAACACACACCAGTCATACCTTTTACCTTGTTTTGACAGATGGCATTGAAATTGATTACATAAAAGTCTCTGCAAAATTCTCTTTTATCAGATCATTATCTCATAATGTTTGAATTTCTGCTCAACACTTATACTCCAAAGGTGGCTAGTTATTTTAGCAAATGCATATCTGAGGACACCGTTGAAAAAATTAAAGAAATCATTTCCTACGCAATAAACTCAGTGCCTTATCCCAATATAACAGAAGAGTCATATAGTATTATAGCCTCTCCCAGCTTGCTCACCTAGCTGATTGCACTGGTGTTCTGCTAAACTGGAAGAGTCATGCCTGGCCTGGAAGGATAGCCTTAAAGTATACAGGAAGGCCCTTTGCAGTGCAAGAAAAGATTACTATTCAGTGTTAACAGAAGGAAATAAGAATAGGCCCAGTATTCTTTATAGCACTGTAGCCCGGCTAACCGAGTACCATTATTCTATTGAACCATGCATTCCTGTAGTCCTCACCAGCAATGATTTTATGAACTTCTTTAATAATGAAATTATACTCATCAGAGAAAATATCATACACCTCACAGATTCCAGTTTGACAACGGATAATATAGAGGCAGTTACTGGTCCTGTTATGTGTTTGGAGAGCTATTATGCAATTGACTTTCAAGAGCTACAAAAGCATAAAAGTGAACTGCCATTTCTTTCGATCACTGTTTTCTCATGTTTTGGGTTATGATAACCAAGTGAAGTAATTTTTCTGCTTAAGTTTTTTTTTTGTTTTGTTTTATTCCTGCTTAAAGTTTCCTCATTAGAGTTCCTAATGGGTTTTGTTGATTTGTTCTGGGTTCATCTTGAAATTAAACTTCACTGTTGTAAATATTGTAAGTAGAAACAAATTGTGAGTTGTTGCATTATTTTCCTGCTTTCACTGGCTTTTCTATATGTTGAGACTCCATACGCCTAGACTTAGGCTTTATAGATGGATCCCAGCTTATTAAATAACCTTGCTTATCGACTGTACACATTTTTTCTTTGAATACATTGTTTACATGTGTGTTTGTATGCATCTGTGACCCTGTGTATACACAAAATCAATATATATTTTAAGGTTTTAAGAAGAAAAAAATACTCATATCGATATTGATTCGTGGTGGACTTTTCCATGGAAACTTCAGTGATCAGACTGATGACCACTCCACACAGACACACACACTAAGTGCTCACACTCACACTCCATCAACTATAGAGTTACTGTACTCAAAACTATATGCAAAATGCACCATTAATTCTGCTAAGAAATATGTCTTATTCAACACCTGTTAGGTAACTTGTCCTCAAACAACCATGAGATGAAGAAGCGGAAACCATGCAATCCTAAGACACATAGCTTTTTTCACAGCAGCAAATGTGTGCATTGTCAGCAACAATCCTATTAAACTCTTTAAATAAATGAATAGTTCTCACTAGTTCCTTGAACTGTAAATGAACACCATGCGTCATTCCTTTCTGATTAATCACCTCAACTGCAAGTAACTTCATGTCCCCAAGAGTCTTCTACTGAACAGGTCACATCCACTAGGTCTCCATTTGACACCAAGGCCCATACTAGCAGGCCCTTGGGGTGTTCCAATTGTCACATTTCAAATTTTTTATAGCAAGTATAGCCGATGTTCTATCAGCATAGAACATAGAATTCAGTGGTCTCTATGCTTATTATATGCTTATTATATGCTTATACAGCTGAAAAGAGCTATACATTTTATGATAAAGTAATTGTTACAATCAAATAAAAAAGTTCATGTGTTTTAAACTATTATTTCACAATGACATTACAAGTTATTAATACATACTTTATTTTAAAAAATCTTATTGACTTATCTATTAATTTAGTTTTGTTAAGCTCAAACAAACTGAGAGAGCAGGTCTTACCTGCACAGCAGCAAACACTGTTGTCACACTGCTTACCAGCAGCATACACAGCAATACAAACCCGATCTTCATGTCTGACAGACACACCTACATGTACACACATTAATACAAGCATGTGCAACATGAAAAATGAAACACACTTAGATAAGTCTTGAAGAGGAGCAAAAAAAAAAGAAAAAATCCATTGTGATTTGTCTTTTCAGACCAATTACATCAGACTGGGACAGAAAGATAAATCAGAGTAACAAGATAATAAACACAGACAGACCTAGAAATATTTTCGCGTTTCCAGGCGTTGCTTGAAAGTTACTTCCTGATATCTTATAGCTGTATGACTTTGGACTTTGGTCCCAAGTCAAGGCACTCGCTGACATAACATGCAACAGACACATTAGACGATTATGGCAATGGACATGACCACACACACAGGGATAGGGTGAAAACAATAATGGTTACACCCTGCATTGGGTATACTCATTTGGCTTTACATAGGAATGTAACAGATGTCTTCAATTATATCTACTTTCACTGGGGCCGGTAAAAGCTCTTCAAATGTCAGTGATCGATCACTCACCCAATATTAAACAGAACTCTGGGTTATTATAGTTAGTGGAGGGAATCTCTCATGCTAATTGTCAAAAAAATAATCTCAATGAATTGACTGTTTAACATTGGTCAGAGTACTTACAACCAATATATACAAAACAACAAAAGCAACTTCATTTTATAGCAAAGCTTACAGTTTTATGTCACGAAAAAACACAAGTGATTTACCGTGTGTGGGTTTGTGTGTGTGTGTGTGTGTGTGTGTGTGTGTGAGAGAGAGAGAGAGAGAGAGAGAGTGCAAACAAAATAACCTGAAAAGTACTGCATGGATTATAGAAAAATGTATTGCGTTCTCCCAGTTTTTCTGATTTTATGAGATAATGAGTTAATTCAGAAAAAAAGCCTTATTTTTCAGACAACCTGTCTCTCCACTTATTATAAAGCCCATACAAACAAGTATTTTGATTGTGTTACAAGTTTTGCACGGATGCTTCACATACAGCCTATTTTCAGTGTGTTTCAGGTAATGTTGAATTGCTGAAATTCCAATGATTTCTTTATGTGCTATTTATCTTGGTTTGTCATTACACATTTTGTGTGTATTATTGTGTTACTTATCTTCACTTTGTATTAGCAGCCCCAGCATTGATTAACAGGTGGAGTATCATATAACTTGCACACAAATGTGTACTCTTATTTTTTACCTTAAACAAACTGAAGGAAGAACCTACCTCTATTAAAATGGAAACATTTTTTTAAGCTTGAAGAAAATTATATTTTTTCAGAGACTAGCTTTCTGTTGTGCAGTGATCAGCAGGTGAATGAATGTGTTGCTTAATTTTGCTATGTAGATTTAGCCTTTATGTCTTCATCCACATAGGGCCAGCTAAGGCAACATCCTCAAATACTGTAACTCCCACGTAAAAGATGATGGTCTGTGTGTATATCATTTATATTACAGCACAAAGGTATGCCCAAGAAGAATACTCAGAAAATGCTGCCGAATCATGTAAGTCACATTACAATTAATTCATGCTGTGTATTCATTCTTTAAAATTCTTAAAAACCTTAGCTTACATCATGTCACAATTCATTGAATCTCAAAAAATAAGATATTAGACTTTCACATTAACTGCTTTTTATGTTGTTGTTGACTGTACTGAAATTCTATCATTTGTGTGTCGTAATACACATACAGTATAATGGTGAATCAGTTAACATTATTATTATGTCGAGTACTTAAAATGACAATAAATTCTGTTTAATTGCATGTGAAACACAACTAACACAATGACATATAATGTAAAGTGCACAGAATTAAGTACTTTTTAATCGAACCGTTACTGTGTTATTCTTAGCTTTAAGGACAATATGTCCATGAAGGTTTTCAGTCATCTAGGTCATCTTAATCATCAGGTCATCAGGTGTCTATCTTCAGAACTGAAGAAGCCTTTCGGATGAGAAGCGAAACGTCTTCAAACAAGATAAGAAGTCCAGTTGCTTCCTATTAAATACTCCAAGAATAGCTTTAAGGAGTTCTCTAAAACTTGAAAAATTGAAGGAATATATAACTTAAGTTTATATCATAGCCAACAATGCTCTTTTCACAGAGTCCATTCTCTTATGATCTTGATTAGCAGTTATAATTGTTAATACTATATTTTAGTACAATTTCAGCATAAAATTAAGTAGTTTTGGTTATAATACAGGTTTGTTTGGACCAAGCTTTCACTTAAATTTAACATAATTAATATGTCTTATGGTATTGTTTTGTTTTTATTACAGACTCACAGCACGGTAGTTGGAGAAACAGATGATGCCACTATGACAGCTTACAACCCAGTGTACAGCAATTGCTCCAAGGTTTTTCTGTATGGGAAAATAAAAAAAGAGGTGGAGATGATCCAAAAAGAGTATATGTACTTGAAAAACGTGAAAGACAGAATACCATTGAAAGCAACAAAGACAAAGATTCAAGTTCAGATACAAGTAAGAAAACACAATGAGGAGGAACCAGAATTGTTTCATGTATTAACTGTTGATTACATAATTCAATTCAATGTATGAATTACATTTTTTGCGTTTGTCTATGTGATTTATTTAATTTTAAAATATTTGCACACCCAGAAAATGCATTATAATGTCAGGTGTAAAGGGGACCTATATCTCAAAGAGGTCTCCCGTAGTACCACGCTCATCAATGCATGCTTCTTGAGAGTCTAAAATGTCAAGACTAGACTAAGACCAAAAATCAAAAAACAAAGAAATTGACAAAGACTTGTTTTCTCTATATTCCTTTCCAAAAGCAAAATTGAATAACGGATAAAAACTCTTTTTTTCCAATTTCCAATTTTGTGCTAAAATGAAAAATGGATAAAACGGATAGTGAGCATTTTCCAATTCTTTTAATTTAATTTGATGAAAACTATATGGCAGTATTGGTCACCATGGTTGCTGTTTAGGTAGACAGAGTATAGACCTACATTGCACATGCCAACCAAATATATCCACTGACGTGATGTGTTGTTCAATGAGGGTTAAAAATAGGTGATTGTAATACCGCAAAATATGAACCAAAGGCAGTCATTTAGAAATATATTACGCTTTATGTTGTACAAGCCGCGGTGTGCCTCTGTGCAAGCCTCGGGGATCAGTGTGTGTGTGTGTGTGCCAGTATGTCTATGTTTGTATGTAAGGGTGGGTCTGGGAGAGAGAGATATAATCCACCTTTTGTCAAGTTTTTTGACAGGTCGACTTTTGACCTAGACCGGAGTCACTGGGTTCGAGGGGGGGACATATACGGAAGCAATGAATTGGCAAGGCAGGGTTTGAATGTCATCCAATGAGAGCCATGTACCCAAGATGTCCGTGAAGGTTTTCAGTCATCCAGGTCATCTTGGTCTTAAGAGTGTTTAGTAGGAAGCAACTGGACTTCTTATCTTGTTTGAAGACGTTTCACCTCTCATCCGAAAGGCTTATACAGTTCTGAGGGTCAGTGCGGGAAACCCAGGTATTTAACCCAGAGTGGGTGGAGACAATCACCAAAAATGGTGACGTGACTGAAGCACCCAGCCTGGGTGGTAATCCTCTGGCTAGGCATCATGTGAGTCATTAAGGTCACATGAGCCCAGGTGTGAATCACCGTGAGGCTGATCCTCATTAAGTTGTTCCTGATTCACTACTGTCCATGCCCACAGCGACAAGCTGGTGGAACAGAGAGCTGATCCCTCTCTGCGCCAGCTGTTTGATGCCGTTCTTTCCACTGAGGATGCAAAGAGCACTGCCAGTAGTTATCTGCTGCAGGATGGGCTTTTGGTGACTAAAACGTTGTCACACAGGGAAAGTTTTTCATAATTTTTGGGTTTCGATGTGTCTGGTTATATCAAATTGTGTCACAAATGCCAATTAACACTTAAGCCCAATCAGAGCATTAAACCAGCTCCACTGTTTCAAAATCTCTGTGATTGCCCAGCTATTTGACCATCTGATCATTGATTGTGTCAGTCCTGTACCATGTTCAAAATTGGATACTTATTGACTGTGGTGTGTCAGAGCTGTGTTCCATCACTACAAAATCAGTAGTTAAAGCAAAGTTAATTTCCATCTTTGGAATTCCACGTGATCAGGGTTCCAATTTTTTGTTGAGTGTGTTTGCATATCTGTTAAAACAGGTAAAAGTCCAACAAAATCACTTGACTGCTTATCAGGCACAGCGCCAACTTGCCCAACTTGTTTCATCATACCCTTAAATCTCTGTTGTGTTCGTATACTGTGGTACTGAATCAGGACAGGGAGGAAGGGCTGCCGTGGCTTCTGCTAGTTGCCCAAGAAGTTGTGTAGGAAAGCAAAGGCTTCAGCACTAATGAGCTTGTTTTTGGTCATACTGTTTGTGGTCCGCTCGCACTGTTGTATGACTCTGTCATGCCCTCTTAACCGCCTAGTAACATTGTTGAGCATGTAAACAGGTTCTGGCATTGGTTGGACTCTGTTGGGGAGATGGCTTATACAAAGTTATCTGCCCAGGAAAGAATGAAGAGCTGAGAAGGGTCTATTCAGACCCAAAGATCAAGTCCATGCCTTACTGCCCATTGTTAATTCACCATTTCAAGCTATATTTCCTCACCCTTTACACACTGTAAAGGGTGAGGAAATATAGCTTGCATCAGGTATCTGAAAAAAATGACCCACTGTCCACACCAAAATTTAGGAAAATGATTCAACTTTGCCCTTTGAACCTACTGAAACCCTATTATGCTTGTGAGTCTAAATCGGTTTCAGTAGCTGTTGCAGTGGGGAAGTCATATTTGTGCAGGAGAGGACGATGAGGTTACAGCACCAGCTGAGAGCTTGTTGCGTGCCCAGTTGAAAAATTCTGAAACACTGCAGATTCTTGATTCTTTGTTTTGTCATCTGTCAGCAGAAAAAAAGTATCTGAGCTGTCAGGTCTAATTCACAGCAATCCAAGGTAGTTTGGTGATACACTAAGCCGAACCACTTTGATAGAGCATGACGTAAATACATATTTATGTTTCTACTGCGTGTCTAAGGAGAGGCGTAAGATAAAAGATGCAAAAATTCAATACATGCTTGAAAATGGCATTACAGAACCCCCATCTTCAAGTTGAAAAGTCTGACAAGAGACTTCGGTTCTGTATAGACTATCGTGAAGTAAAAAGCAGTTACTAAACTTTATGCTTATCCATTGCCATGAATCGAAGAGTGTGCTAACCAGGATAGGTTAGGGTCACACTGTGAGTACTGTTTCTCTGTTTGTATACACTGATCCCAATCCCATAACTTTTTTACAAATGCTACAAGTCCCAAATCACTGTTTGATGAGATGGCTTTTATACTTTAAGTTGTATTGTTTAGACAGCTGCCACATCACTAGCTGTGACAACATGGTGGCTGATGCTTCCCCTAGAGCTCCAAACTCAAACCTATTAATCAGTCGCTAACCATTTAACTCCTCTGGTCTTTGATACCCCTGTCCTGTCACTCTTTAAATGCTTCTTCAAGCACTGATGTTGCTGATGGCTTGGAAGGAGGCTGTTTGTCTGTCTGGGGAAAAAAAAGACATCTTGAAAAAATAGTCAGTATATAAGGTACAGACTCTGGTGGATTCAAAATGCAGAGACACAAATGGAGGTTCTTAATCAAAGCCGTTTTAATCAGAAAATGGGTCAACACCAGGAAATCAAACTAACACTTAAAGGTACAGGTCAAAGAGAATGGCAAACTCAGTAATCAAGGAACAAACAGGACTAAACACAAGGGACTTAGAAGGAAATAATGCTGGACTGCTCTCTGGTAACGAAAAGACAATCTGGCACAGGAGGAAAGTAACACTGGGTGTTAATACACAAGGAAGGGGTAAACAATTAGACACAGGTGAAACACATTAGGGAGAAGAAGCAATCACACACACCTGAGGGAGAAGACTTGACAGGTCATAGGAATTAAGACATAGAATCCAGAAACACAGAATAAAGAAAAAGACACTTAAAAGAACCAGACCCTGACACAGTATATTTACCCTTATATACCCTTTTTTTTTATAATGGTTAGGGTTAGGGTTTTTTATAATGTACATTTTAAATAAAGAGCTACCATACTAATTATTAATATAGTGAAACATTAAAATGTAAATTGTTTAGTTTGATTTGTGTTGGCAATAGGCAGTTTTAGTTGCTTGCGTTCCTCAGCAGAACTCCATTTTGGAGGTGGGGGGTGACGTCCCCACCACCCCTTTAGAGGCTCCCATTTTCTGGTTGCTGTTTTCTCTATTTCAGGTTCCCAGTCAAAGCGAGATCTTAATTAGCTGATACACTACACTTGTGCCCAGTGTACCCTCACCATTACTTAATTTCCCCTTTTCTTTCAGAAACTCTGCTCAGAGTCCCTCACGTTGCCTGTGTGGGCATCGAAGCGTGGTTACTTTGTATTTTTCTCCTTTTTTTGTTCCACTCTCTCACTCACACACCCACAGGCACATATTCACTAATGATTGTTGACACTGATATTTTTAGGGTTTGATTGATTTTTTTTTTTTTTTTTGTAAATGAATCTTGTGTGGCAATTCTTCGCCTTGACTCCTTTTTGTTGCAGCCTAAGAGCAGGGTTGTAACAGTGTTATTTGTATTCTAATTAATTTGTTCTCTGTCACTCATGTACTTTTTTTATTCTTTTGGGTTTACTGTCAACAAAATAAACACATACCTTTTGCATATGCATGGCTTTATTAATAAGTCATGGTGCATAGTATAGTGCGATTATGCACATGGAATGTTTAGGGAAGTCAATTTTATTTTCCCCCTTTCATATCCAAAAGCAGAGGAGTAGTTATCCTAGTCAGGAAGAATTTACCATTTAATCTGATAAAATATATTAGGAGAATAACAAAGATACTATTAATGGTGAGGAATTGAGTATCCTGAGTGTGTACTGCCTTCCATGTCACCCTCCTAATTTTCCTGTAGATGCAATATCTTAGTTAAATTACTTACATACAGATAATATAATGGTGGCAATTTTAATCTCCTTATGAACCCACTGGAGCCTATCTAAGCATCTTCGGGTGAAGGCGGGGTACACCCTGGACAAGTCCCCAGTTCATCGCAGGGCTGACATATAGAGACAAACAACCATCCACACCCACATTCTCACCTACGGGCAAACCCCCAGGTTTGCACTTTTTTGGACTGTGGGAGGAAGCCGGAGTACACAGAGAGAACCCACGCAGACACAAGGAGAACATGCAAACTCCACACAGAAACGCCCTGAACCCAGGACCTTCTTGCTGTGAGGCGACAGTGCTAACCACCGCACCACTGTGCCGCCCATGAAACAAGTCATTTTTGGAAATGATTATGGAAATGAACTCAGCTGAGTAGGCCCAATAGGCCTCCTCAGCCCACTGCTAAAACGTTAGGCCACAGGTGAAATTATTATCCTCAAACACACATTTGTTTACCCCAGCTGCTCTCCAGTTCAGCATTTTCAATAAAGTTTGCATTTGTGTATATACTGTATATACAGTATTGAAACAATCTGAGAGTCTTACAGTCTCTAGAGACTGCCCTGTCCACCAGTAGCTGGTGTTTGGCTCCTTTGGTGTCATTACCAAACCCTTTCTGGGCCCTGCTCATGTACTGAGCCACATGCCTTCTCATCTTGGCTGCAATGTTGCCTGACAGGAGCTTCCATGTTGTGCTGAGGCAGGTTATTGTCCGGTATTTGGATGGAATCGTTCCTGATCCTTCATGATCAGGACTGCCTTGGGTCAACCACTCTGGGTGGGTCCCATCTTTCAGCAGCTGGTTTATCTGAGCTGCCAGGCATTTGTGGAGTTCAGTTAGCTTCTTTAGCCAGTAGCTGTTGATCATGTCAGGGCCCGGTGCCGTCCAGCTCTTCATCCCTGAGACTCTTTCTTGGATGTCTGCCATTGTGATGTTTACTGGGTCTTGTTCTGGGAGATGGCTGTGGTCCTCTCTCAGGTCCACCAACCACTGAGCATAGGTGTTATGTTATACCTCTTTCTATGCCCTTCCAGTACAGTTCAGTCTCACCCCTGGGTGGGTCTGTCCTCATCTTATTATCCTCCCTCTTAGAGTACACTTTGGATGGTTCAGTGGTGAACAGCCTGTTGATTCTCCGGGCCTCCATGTCTCTAGTGTACCTCTTCAGGCGGGCAGCCAGGGCTGTGAGCCTCTGTTTGGCAGTCTTCAGTGCCTCAGGTATGGACAGCTTGCTCTACTTCTTTAGTACTTTGTTGGTCTTGCACTTCTCCAGCTCTGACAGTTGGCTAACATCTCTCCCTGTTGCCTTGGTCTTAGCCTCAAGTCGTCTTCTCCATGGAAGGTATCGCCCTTGCTTGCATTCACCTTGTAGCCAAGCACCCCTAGGACTAATGTTGCTGTTGCATATATCAGCTTGTTGATCTAAGTGATGGTCACAGCAGTGATAATCTAACCTCAATGCCGCATTCACATCTTCTAGCAGACCTTCTGAGGGTATTCTGCCACTAATCCTTGGTAACCGGTCCCAGGGATTCCAGATATCCATGTTAACCATTATCTGCCTTCTGAGGTCAGCTGCCCTTGTGCTAATGTCTTCCGGGCTTCCTATTCGGGCTTGGAACCTGATCTCTGAGTGTGATGATGTAATCCCCCCACTGACCTGGCATCCTGGCTCCCTCTTGCTGTAGCAATGTTGTTGTACCTCATCGATCTCTAAAATATTTAAATCATCTGTCACCCTCTGTGGGCTGTCTTGCGTCCTGCCTTCTAGCTTGGGTCCCCTGCCAGAGGTCTGGGAGCCTAAGGGTCCTGCGCAGTATCTTAGCTGTTCCTAGGATTGCGCTATTCTGGACAGAGATCTTGGGTACCACTGAAGCCTTTACTCCCCACGTCCTTTCCAGCTTCTCCTTCAGCACTTGGTATTTCTCAAGCTTCTCATGATGTTCTTCTTCCTGATGTTTCTATCACTTGGGATTGCAACATCTACCAATACTGCCTTCTTCTCCTGCTTGTCGACCACCACGATATCCAGTTGATTTGTTACCACCATCTTATAGGTCTGGATCTGGAAGCACCACAGGATCTTAGCTGTCATTATCAATTACCTTATGAGGTGTTTTCCACTTTGATCCTTGAACCTCCAGCCAATACTCAATTTAGATGTTTCTGTATACTATGCGACCCATTCGGTTATGGAACTTCAAGTATGCCAAACCTGCCTATATCTTGGACCCTGCTGTTATGTACTGTACTGTCTCAGGGCCATCTTTGCACAATCTGCATCTTGGGTCCAGTCTGGTGCGTTAGACCCCGGCCTCTATCGATCTTGTGATCAAGGCCTGCCTTTGTGCTGGCATGATCAGTGTCTCTGTGCCCCTTTGTTCTAGCCTTAAGAGCGAAAAGTTGGGTCTTCGTTTCATTGGAACATATGAGGTTGAGAAGATTGTTATCCCAACAGCTATTCATTTAGAATTACCACCAGCCTTAAAAGTACACCCTGTGTTTCATATGTCACTCCTCAAGCCGGTGACTTCTAGTGTGCTGAGTCATCCAACCAAATCGCCTCCAACCCCCGACCTCATAGACAACTTTCCTGCATACACTGTCCATCAGGTCCTGGATGTACGCAGACATGGCTGGGTGTTTCAATATCCGGTGGATTGGAAAGGGTGGGGTCTAGAGGAACGCTCCTGGATATCTCGTACGTTGATTTTAGACTCATCTTTATTGAGAAACTTTTAGAGACAATTCCCGGACAAGCCTGGAAGGATGTCTGGTGGCATCTGTTAAGGGGTTCTTCTCCCTTGTTTCTGTTTTGGGTCCGATTGGTGTGTGTGGTCTGAGGGCGTGGCATGCTTGAGGGGGCCAGACTGGAGGAGACTCAGCTGTGCTCCATTAGCTCATCGTTGACAGATTGTTCCGTTGTATTTGGTAAACCTGGCTGATTTCGTAGACAACTTTTGTTCAAGCGAAAACAGCAAACAAGTAATTTTCCAGACTCAAAAGTTAAATGTCCTGTTTTGTCTCCTTCGTCTCCTGTACTCAGAGCTGCAGCAACTTGAAGTCTCTCATGTGTTTTTTTGACCAGCTGAATCTTGTAACCAACTCAGTTCCGGACTTCACTCTCAACCACACTACTTCGATCTACTGAACATTTTTAAACAAATAAATTCTTAAACCTACTGTCACAGATTCTATATCTGGAGACCAAATGGGAGTTTACGGTGTAAGAATTGTTTGTTTACTTAAACTAGCAATGCTCATATTTACTGAAAGAATAAGTGAGATTGCAACCTTAAGGATTACATCTAATTTTATTTTAAAATACCCTTACATTTTATAGATTGTAGGAAGCCTGTTAGATTGGTTAAGAGAAGGTTGTCTTAAATTGGCTATAGTACAGAGAAGATATTACAAATGTGAGAAAAAAAGCCATTCTGTGTACATCTTATTCTATATTTTTAGAGGACATTTTTACTCCTTTGTTGGCTTAGGCAAATTACAGACTTCTGATAGTATCTTAGGTAAAGTTAGCTGTTTAGTGTGTTAACATTATTATATATAGCTGCAGAGTTTGGCAATGATACTTTTTCTGTATTTGCAAAAGGAAATGAGGTATAATATTTCTATTTTGTGTGTATGTATGTACATATATATGTGTGTGTGTGTGTCTGTGTGTTCTAGAATGATATTTTTGGGAGGGCACGGATTAGGTTATTTAAAAAGGAATTTTCTTTGTTTTAATGTGACAGAAGCATCACTGTATTAACATTCATAAAAAATGGTTCGGTGGTGAATTGAAGCCAGATTGTATCCTGGTACCAATTACATTTATTTTCATTTAAATGCAGTCGTTAATCAGATGTCTTCATTATCATAAAATGTTGAACCAGCAGTATTATCTTTACTTGAAGTGCACCATAACTATTCCATAAGCACGTTTAAATGTAATAAACCAACTTAATTTCTATATCAAAATGTGTATGTATTAAGGGTGTCAATATTGTTCAAATTCTTAATTATCTATTTTAGGGTCACGGTTCAATTCCATTCTACATTTTTATTCAATTAAAATTTTTTTTCATTATTTTAGACATTTTTTTTTTTTTTGCACATCTATAATCTTGATTTGTAAAAAATTAATGTGTTACGTTTTTTGGGGGAGGCTTGGACCCAAGTGCAGACACAGAGGAAACTGAGAAAAGGAGAACAAACATGAATAGAAAAAAAAAGAGGATGGAAAACATGACAGAGATTATGAATTACATTACTCTTAGAAGAGTGTTAATTAAGAGTTGATGTCAAATTGAAAGCAAAACAGAAATCAAAATAAACAAAACTCTTCTACCACTTTGCTGAACAACAACGAAATATACATTTCAGTACAGTGCACTGCGTAGGAAAACTTACTACTGTTACTCAAATTTATAAAATCACATTATGAGGCAATGTCTGTTCAAAATATTGGTAGAGCCAGGGTCTGCTGTGAGACTCTGCCCCTTGAAAGGCAGTTTTTCCTCACCACTGTAATCAAGTGCTAGCTCATGGGAGACAGTTTGATCTCTCTGAAATTACTGAGTGTGGTTTAGATGTGCTCTAATATGAAACGTGTGATAGCCAGGAGTGAGAAAAAAAAATTTGAGATTCTACGCTTTATGCTATTAAATAAAAATGAACTTGATTTAAGGCTAGGCAATTAATCAAAATAGATATTCAGAATGTGTAACTGAAGTAATCTTACCCATGGCAATTATTTCAATTTTTAATTTTTTTTTCATTCTTTTAATACTCTCCTTGTTGTTTGTGTGTGTTCATCCACTGTGACTTTAGATCAATGTTACTAAATTACACCTCAAGGGAGTAGACACAGTAAAACAGTATATTTAATATGGCTTAATTCAGAGGTTGTTAGTAATGACTTAAATGTACTCCATAACATATACTTAATTAACCGTTTGGATATATTGGCCTTGTAAGAGTAAATTTAATGCAACATACTTTATACTTTACTTGAATTTGTGAAGAAACACTACTTCTACCCTGTTACGCTGGGTAACATTCCGCTCATTACTTTTCTTTTTAAGCTTTTTATTCAGCACTATCTGTTTCGTCAGACTTCTGTAGATATAGATTCTAGGTAGAAGAATGCATTATAGATTACAGATGGATAAGACAGATACAGGAGGTACAGTAATGACATCAAAAGAAGGGCTATAGGCCTAATAAGCTACAAATGTATAAACATACAAGATAAGATAAATGTTGGTGAAGCAGGAAAAAAAAAAAAAAAAATTTTAAATATTAAGAATTTGGACAGCGAATCAACCACACATTAGAGGAATGATAAAGACTCAGCAGCTATCGACCACTATGGTGTCAGGAGTTTGGGAGATCCTGTCCTGGGCCCCTCCCCCCATGTGTTTTTCTCTCTCCCTCTTAGGAGCAGTTTCTGACGGACATGCCATAATACGTTAATTTGTTTAAATATTGCCTGTTTTTTCTGGTTTGCGCATGGTGGATTTGTATGTTGTACTTGCAATGCCACTTGGGAGTTGTACTTAACCTTTGGCTTAACCTTTACCTTAACCTTAACCCATTCACTATATAACCTTTAATTAACACCAGTTCCTTATTCAAAAAAAGAATTGCCTTTTTGATAGCCCATGGCGGCAACAATATCATTTGTAAATTAGAAATTTAACTTAAAATTACTGCTTGACTGTGTAAAATTCATCCACACAATGATAATGTAGTCAACTCTTGTTAAGTTATATACAGACCAGCTTGTTTATGGTAATGTTAACTAAAGTTGTTTTTATATAGAGTCTCCAATTCAGATCTGCATTGATGGCTCACCAATTCTCTGTTTTTGTTATTTTACACAGAACAAAGCCTGTGTACCTGATGAAGTCAACCTGAAATGGAAAACTGTAATTCTAACCTATTTAGATTACATCCGTGAAAATACTTTCTCCTATGGAAACAATTTAAGCCAAAAAAATGACAAAAAACACATTTCTTTGTATTTTTATATTAAAATCTGATAATGTTTCCTTCCAGTAAAACCACCTAGCATAAAAATTACATCAGCATATGGTAGAGAAATAAGTATGTACTCTCACTACCTTGTTGTCTAAGATAAAGAAACTATGTTGTGTCAGGGTGATGGCAACCTACGATGTTTTTGAAACATGTGGAGATAGCACATAATACTCCCAATGCCTTGTAGGAGGATGAGACATTGCAATACGACAGCTAATGAGGAACTGAGATTAGAGTGTTTTATGACATGTTTTTGTGTGACTATAAAGGGCTAATTGAAACCTTTGTACTTTGAGCATTACAGCTGAGAGATCATAGAGTAATGACTGCTGTGTGCTCCTTCTTGCAAGAACAACCTTGGTTGAATTAAACAGAAAACGGACTTCAACTTTTTGACAGATGCTTTTATTCACCTACAGCATGTACTAGCCAATTTCAACCAATAACATAACAACAACATTCAGTTGTCAGTCAATTTTTTCTGGCGGTCCGCCACTTGAATCTCTGTTTGCGCCTTCTACCTTGTGAATCGTCAGGTTCAGGCTATTTCGGCATTTTCCAAGACCCTCGTTCGCGTACGGTACCGGTTTTACTGGCAAGGGTGTCGTCAGGATGTGGATCTCTTCGTCAATCAGTGTGACACTTGCACTGCCCTGAAAGGTCCATCCCATTGCCAAGTGCAAATCGGGATCCACTGATCACAATGGCTTCTGGATCAATAGACTACACCTGCTTCTGGATCACTACACTTCACATATCCCTGGATTTACAGATTCTACATACTCTTGGACTCAGCAACACTCAGATCTTGCTACATGGAGTACAATGACTCCTGGACCAGCAGAGTGCACCTGCGTCTGGATCACTAGACTTTCCATACATCCGGATTTATAGAACCCACAGAGTCTGGGACTCATGGATGTTTTATACATTCTAAATGAATTGTTATTATCATGTTTTTGTGTTCTGCACAAGTAACATTTATTGCACATCTGTCCGTCCTAGGAAGAAGGATCCCTCCTCTGTGGCTCTTCCTGAGGTTTCTTATTTTCCCTGTTTAGGGTTTTTTAAGTTTTTCCTCACCCGGTTCGAGGGTTTAAGAGCACAGGATGTCACATCTGTACAGTTTGTCAAAGCCCAGTGAGATAATGTGTGAATTGTGATTTCGGGCTATACAAATAAAATTTGATTTGATTTGATTGCTCACATGCCCCCTTGCAGCAGTACAAAGTGGGAGGCCCAATAGAACGAATAGCAGTGGACTGCTTGGGTCCCTTCCCTACCAACAACCAGGGTAACCACTATATTCTTGTTGCCATGGACTACTTCACAAAGTGGCCTGAGGCATATGCAGTTCCAGACCAGACTGCTGCGACCACTGCCGAACATCCGGTGAATGAGATGTTCTGCCGCTTAGGGGCTCCTGAGGAGATGCGCAGTGAGGAGGTTTGCTAACGGCTGGGCATTAAAAAGACAAGGACGACACCACTATATCCCCAGAGTGACAGGCTGGTGGAGCAGTTCAACTGCACCCTAACTATTAAGCTAGCCATCCTGACCAGCCACCAGCAATGGGACTGGGACCTGCACTTGCCGTTGGTCCTGTGGGCATATCAGACAGTGGTGGAGTCGACGAGGAGCACACCAGCTGCTCTCATGTTTGGGCGTCAGCTCCGCACCCCAATGGACTTGGTGTTTACCCCCCCACCCCCCACCCCCGAGCCAGAGGTAGTAGGTGTACCTGGACTGGACTATTTGTACTACCTACATGAGCGGCTCAGGGTGGTGCACAAACTGACCAGGCAGGCCATCATGGACGCAGGATTCCGGCAGAAACGGGCCTATGACACAAGGGGGCATAGGGTGGTGAGTTCACTGAAGGGGCACAGGTTTGGGTCTATTGTCCTGAGTGGAAGAGGGCTCATTCCCCAAAGTTAATGTCCCATTGGGTGGGACCGTGTACTGTGCTTGAAAAATTGTCTGATGTCGTCTACAGGGTGCAGCTGGTCTGGAGGAACAGAGTGGTTGTGCTCCACCTCCAGACTTGGATTATGCCCCTCATGATCCAGTGGACTTGCCCTTGCCTTCGATTACACCTAAAGGCCTGCCTAGCCAAGCGCACCGCCAATGCTGGCTTCCACAACACATTAGAGACTTTTTGGTTGCAGGGACAGCTAACCAGCTGGGTGGGGGCAGTGTATTGTGCTGTGTGTATGTGTGCGTGTGTGTGTGTGTGTGTATGTGTGTGCGTGTGCGTGTAAGTTTGTCATTGGATGTTGTTGCTAGTTGACGAGGGAAGCTGAACACCACCCTTCCCGGCCCCGAGCAGCCGGAAGGTCATGACCCAAGCCACCAGAGCACCCAAAGACCCCCTGAACACGAGGGGCCCCAGGACAACGAGCCCAGAGACAGCCGCAGGCCCGACCCAAGCGAAAACCAGGAGGAGAACACAGAAGCCTACTTTTAAAAGCAGAGAGTGTGTCTGCCTCCTGCACAGAGACTGGAAGGTGGTGCCTCCCATTTTACTTTTGGATGTTCTGAGGAATATAAGTAACGCCGTGGGAGCTCTTTCACACCCAGACTTTGAGCTCCACACCTCCTCCATGATGTCATACATCAACTTCTGCATAGACAATGTGACAACAAGGAGGCAAGTCAAAACATTCCTCAACCAGAAATCCTCGTTCAATGCCACTATCAGAGTGCTGCTCCTGGCCAGTGATTCAACACTGACATCAGAAGATAGGGAGGCCTACAGGAAGGCCAGAGCTGACCTGAACAGAGGTATCAAGACTGCTAAATCAAAATACAAAGAACAGATAGAGGACAACTTCAAGGAAAACAATCAGTCGTTTCATCATCACGGCTGAATGGACTGTTGGCTCCTCACTAATGTGCCTGGACGAGTTCTACTCGAGCCATCTCCTCTGATGGGCCACAAACATCCTGAATCACCCCCACCCACCCAGGACACTCACTGTTCAGAACTATGCGAGCCTGCACCAACAGACTCAAACACAGCTTCTTCATCACAGCTGTGAAAACTCTGCTGCAAGCTTCATGAGCACTAACATGTGCAGCAATGTAGCCACTGCAATAACTGCTCTTCTTGCACATTATTCTTAAATTATGCACAGCAAAAACATGCACAGTATTTTATCTGCACCTCACCACGCATCACTGCAACTGACACATTTGAACATATGCTGATCTAATTTATATACAGATTTATTTATTATCTTTTATCCATATCCTTTATACTTGACAATAGCTGCTAAAAGAGGTTTTGATGTATCTCGCAGTGCAATGACAATAAAGCTCCTTCTTCTAAAAGCTACTGGTCAAAGATAACACCCAGGTTTCTTACAATAGCGCTAGAGGCAAATGCAATGCCATCCAGATTAACTATGTTATTGGAAAATGAGTTTCTAGTGTGTTTAGGGCCCAGCACTATTACTTCAGTTTTGTGTTTAACAGTAAAAAGTTGTGAGACATTCAGTTTTTTTATGTTCTTAAGACATTCCTGGAGTTTAGCTAACTCATTGCAATGAGTCAACTCAATGGCATAAGTGTAACTTTGTATCATCTGCATAGCAATGCAATTTAATGGACTACTTTCTATTAATATTACCTAAAGGAAACATTTATAAAGTGAACTGGTCCAGGAACAGAATGTCGAGGGACTCTGTTACTAACTTTGTCATATCTGGATGTACAACTAGAGTTGTTCCGATTCCGATACCAGTATTGGAAATACAGGCGAAAATGCTCTAATCTGAATCAGAGTACTGACTCTATGGACTGTCCAATGCCAGTAAACCCCTTTTGCTGTTTGGCAGCAGCTGGCATCCAGCAACCTACTACTACTCCGGAGCAATCAATTGTCAGGACCTGCTAGTGTAAATTGTCTGTCTCTTAGGGTCATTCTGTGTTTCCTGTTTTACTTTGAAGTTCTGTCTGTCTCTTACTTCTCATGTCCTGTCAAGTGTTGTCCCTCAGGTCGTTTCGATTATTCCCTCTTCCTAATGCGTCCCACCTGTGTCCAATTGTCTACCTCTCCCTCGTGTATTTAACCCCCGTGTTCCCTTCCTTCTTTGCCAGATTGTCTTGTCTATTTAGCAAGCATTCCAGCATTTATTAATTATGAGTCTCTTTGTGTCCGATCTATATTCCGTGTCTCGATTCCCAAGTTTGCCTTGTCCTTGTCTGTTACCTTCGCATCTTTGAATTCCCGGTTTCGACTATTATAAATAAAACGACTATCGAATTAGAACGCTCCCTGTGGACTCTGCATTTTTGGATCCTCCAGACCTGGTCCGTGACATCAATTCTTCTTTGCTGTTCTAAAAACCGAAACAGAAAGTTTCCCTGTGCTAAAAATGCAACTACTGTCTTAGAGAAACAAAGGAAAACTGATGCACAACATTTCATTTTATTTTGAGACATTTCACTCTCAATAGTCCTTCCAGTAGGCGACATGCACAGTATGCAAGGCTGTATTTTTGTGGCGTTCCACAAGTGTTGTTGTTAAGCATGTTAAGCATTTCAATATGCGTCACATGAATGAAGCCTTCATCAAGGCAAGGAGGGGGAGGAAAACGAACCTCAGCAGCTTTGGAAGCTGCATTGTGAGGAAAATTATCAACATCTAAAAAGCGACAAAGATAATTGACAAAATTGTCAAGTTTATTGTCCTGGAAGTTCACGTCATTGGTCAAAACGTGGGATTTCACCACTTAAGATTTGGAGCCACGCTTGCCAGGTCGCAAATAAAAATCTGAAAAGGCTCTCCCAAAACTTTATTAGACAGAAAGGAACCATGTTTCACATAGGCTGAAGATGCTCAGGTAATCAGCTTTACTTCTCACATTTGGAGCTCTGACGTGTGCATCATGTCTTGTCGGAGTTTAATTGAACACTAGGTGGATACAGTTCCATTGTCAACAATTACCCTTCAGAGTGTGATGCTGTAAGCAAACGAGTTTCGTGGGTTGCATACTGGCACGCTAACAACTGAAAAACATTGAAGAGAGGCTGATAAAATGGGACATCGACAAGGCCAGCGTTCATATTGTTTAGCACACCATTGCAGACAATCTGAAAAAAAAGCCAGAGATGAGATAAATATATAAATATCTAAAAAAACACTTATTTGTTGGTGTATGACATGTTCCGGTAAGCATTCTGTCTCATATATACTTAACCTTATTTGTATGACTCAAATCCTGGCTAATAATCTCTGTTTAGCGACACTTTCTCACAAAAGATACACCTTTAGTTATTTAAGCACTTGACATTTAGCTTATTTGTGCTGACTAGCCCAGCGATTAGCAATGACTTCTTTCTCCCCCTCTGCTGCTCTCTCGTGCTCAGTGTGTCAGATGTTTAGTTATTCCTCTGCCTCCCTTTAGTGATAACGGTATTTTTAATAAGTGTAGCTTATTCACAGCGTTGGAGGCGAGGTTGAGTGAACTGTAGTGGTGGCTCTTCACCATGGAAGCAAATTCATTAGCTGTTGTAGGTAGCAAGACCCATTTGGATGGAGCAGCTCTCATCTCTAGGAATTTGACGAAGTTTATTATAGACCCAAAACCCTGACAAACCAGAGTTCAGACCAGGAGACAGCGTTGCATCCACCACATTTCTCTGTGCTTCCATTAGGGCAGTTTCTACACAGACCTTATTTAGACTATGTCAGTCCCCCGATCATCTCATTTATTAAAATACAATACTAAAAGAGCAGTTTCTCTTAAAAACCTAATAAAATTAAAACAAGCCAATGTAAGAGTTATAAATAGGATTAAATAGATCTCTCTGAGCCAAAGCCGTATCAGTAAATAAACTAATATCAGATCATCATATTGATTTACTAAATCTTAGTTAAACCTAGCTGTTATAATGATTATGTGAGCCTAAATGAATCCACTCCCCCTAGACATTTCGATACTCACATTCTCCGACCAAGGAGCTGGAGTCGCAGCGATTTTTGATTCAGGTTAAATAATTAATCCAAATCCTAATCTTAGTTATTGTACGTGACTTATTCACGTGGATATTGAGAAAAATAGCCTTAGTTCTGCATTTATTCCACTTTTAGACTCAGTTGGCTTTTGTCAATATGTACAGAAAACTACTCATTGCTTCAGTGATACCCTTGACTTTGTCCTTTCATATGTCCGTGAAGTGTTTAGTAGGATGCAACTGGACTTCTTATCTTGTTTGAAGACGTTTCGCCTCTCATCCGAAAGGCTTCTTCAGTTCTGAGGGTCAGTGCAGGAAACCCAGGTATTTAATTTTTAATAAAGGTATTTATTTTAACAATTTCCCCTCGGGGATAAATAAAGTATTCTGAATCTGAATCTGAATCTGAATCTGAATAACCCAGAATAGGTGGAGACAATCACCAACAAAGAGGACGTGGTTGAAAGCACCAGCCTGGGGGGGCGGTCCTCTGGCTAGGCATCATGTGAGTCGTTAAGGTCACATGAGGCCGGATGTGAATCACTCTGTCTCCAAAACGTCTGACCTGTGCTGTCCCTCTGATGTTCTCATTCCTAATCCTGTCCATCCTTGTTACTCCCAAAGAGAATAACAACATCTTTAACTCTGCCACCTCCAGTTCTGCCTCCTGTAATTTGATCAAACCACATTGCTGGTCTCACTAACCTCTTGTAAACCTTTCCTTTCATTTTTGCTGCTACTGATTTGTTGCAGATTACTCTTGACACTTGTTTCCACCCTGCTTGCACTCGCTTCTTTATCTCTTTATCACACTCTCTGTTGCTCTGAACAATTGACCCTAAATACATAAACTAATGGACCTTTTCCACTTCTACTCCCTGTTACCCCAGTGTTCCACCCGCCTCCCTTTCATTCACACACATGTATTCTGTCTTGCTATGACTGATTTTCATTCCTCTTCTTTCCACTTCTCTGGGTTCTCTTCCACCGGGTCCCTGCTCTATCCACAGATCACAATATCATTTAAAAATATAATTGTCCACGGAGATTCCTACCTGAACTCATCTGTCAGTCTCTCCATCACCATAGCAAACAATAAGGTATTCAGGGTCGATGCTTGATGCAGTCTCAGCTCCACCTACTACATATACTGCTCTCATACGTATCCTTCACCAGTCTAATATACTTCAAGACACAAAGACACAATGCAACTCTTTCTGACCTTCTCTATACTTCTCTATTAGCATTCTTAAAGAAAACATGGCGTCTGTAGTGCTCTTTCCTGGCATGAAACCATAGTACTGCTCAAAAAATCATCAGTTCTTCTCTTAGCCTCGCCTCCACTACTCTCTCCCAAATCTTCACTGTGTGGCTTATTAGGTTTGTTCCTCTGTAATAGGTACAATTCTGCACCCTTATTCTTAAAGATCAGTACCAGTACACTTTTCCACCATTCCTCTGGCTTTTTCTCACTGTCCAAGTTCAAGTAGAACAGTTTCGTCAAAAACTCCACTCCCCCTCTCTTAGACACTTGCATATCTCTATGTATGTCAACAGTACCAACTGCCTTTCCATTCTTCATCCTCTTCAAAGCTTTTCTAACTTCATATTTACTAATCTTTAAAACTTCCTGTGCCACAGTTTCCACCTTCTCCACTCTTATTCCCCTCTCATTTTCTTCATTCATCAGCTCATTAAAGTACCCTTTCCATCTTCTCAGCACACTCTCCTCAATTGTTACTACATTTCCATCCCTGTCCTTAGTCACCCTAAAATGCTACACATCCTTCCCAGCTCGATCCCTCTGCCTTAGCAGGCGGTACAGATCCTTTTCTCTTTCCTTAGTGTCCAACCTCATACGCCTTCTGTTTGGTATTTGCCATCTCCCTCTTGGCCTTACGTCACATCCCCTTGTATTCCTGTTTAGTGTCTTCCATTCTGTCACTATACCATTTCTTCCTCCCCAACCTCTTCCTCTGAATATTCTCCTACATTCCATCATTCCACCACCAAGTCTTCTTAATCCGTTCTCTGTCAAGATGACACACCATACATGTCCCTCCTGTCTCCCCTGATCACTGCTGCTGTGGTTACCTGGTCATCTGGTAGTACTTCACAACTACCCAGAGTCTGTTTCAAACTCTCACTTAAATCTTCACAGCAGTCTTCCTTTTTCTGCTTCCACCATTTGATCATCTGCTCTGCCTTTATTATCTTCCTCTTCCTCACCACCAGAGTTATCCTATACACTATAATCCAATGCTCTCTGGATACACTCACACAGGTCACAACCTTGCAGTCTCCAATCTCTTTCAGATTGCATTGTCTACACAAAATATAATCCACTTGCATTCTCCTGCCTCCACTCCTATATGTCACCCGGTGTTCTCCCCTCTTTTGGAAGTATGTATCAACCACAGTCATTTCCATTCTTTTTGGAAAATCCACTACCATTTGTCCTTCCAGGTTCCTTGTCTTGACACCAAACCTGCCCATCATGTTTTCATCACCTCTGTTCCCTTCACCAACATGCCCATTCAAGTCTGCTCCAATCACCACTGTCTCCTCCCTGGGAATACTCTCTACCACTTAATCTAACTCACTCCAGAATTTCTCTTTCTCTTCCATCTCAAAGCCAACTTGTATGGCATAACCACTGAAAACATTCATCCTCGCACCTTCAATTTCCAGCTTCATAATCATGACCCTTGTCTGACACTTTTTTCACCTCTACAACAACAATTTGCATACTCCTCCTTCAGGATTACGCCTACTCCATTTCTCTTCCTATCCACACCATGATAGTGCAGAGGGTGTCACAGATGCTTTATCATCCCGCAGGTTTTTCTAGGTCGCGGTGGGAGGTGCTGCTGTGGTCCTGCCTGATGCCTCCTGGCCACATTAGGAAAGGAGATCCTGTGACTTGGATCCTGTGACTTGGATCCTAGGCTGGATTTCCAAGTGCAAATCGGGACCCACAGATCACAATGGCTTCTGGATCAATAGACTACACCTGCTTCTGGACCACTACACTTCACATATCCCTGGATTTATAGATTCTATATACTCTTGGACTCAGCAACACCCAGATCTTGCCACATGGAATACAATGACTCCTGGACCAACAGAGAACACCTGCATCTGGATCACTAGACTTCCCATACATCTGGATTTATAGATTCCACAGACTCTGGGACTCATGGATGTTTATAATTTCTAAGTAAACTGTTATTATCATGTTGTGTTCTGTACAAGTGACATCTATTGCACGTCTGTCTGTCCTAGGAAGAAGGATCCCTCCTCTGTGGTTCTTCCTGAGGTTTCTTATTTTCCCTGTTTAGGGTTTTTTTTACGTTTTTCCTCACCCGGTTCGAGGGTCTAAGGGCAGAGGATGTCACATCTGTACAGTTTGTCAAAGCCCAGTGAGATAATATGTAAATTGTGATTTCGGGCTATACAAATAAAATTTGATTTGATTTGATTTGATATGTACAGTTTGTAAAAGCCCTCTGTAATTAAATGAATAAAATGTAATTTGTGATTTTGTGCTATTGGATCAGTAGTTGGTAACGGCCGATACCCAAAGCCCTGATATTTGAATCTGCATCAGGACTGAAAACATTTTACAACAACTTTAGATTACTGAATTTAAGCATACATGTAATCACATAAAAACATACTCCATAGTTGATGGAGAGTGATTTCTGTCATAAGAAAGCAGGCAACCCTGCTTGCAAGACTATATCTTTGATTGGAACACCTTTTTAAGGCACTACCTAGCTCAAAATAGTTTGGATAGGGTGTACCTGCCCAACCAACTACCAAAACTGAAGGCCTACCTTGATGAATCGACCGACAAATTGCATTTATATTTTCAATCTGTCCTCAAAGTAAATGTGATTGCAGTAGACAGCGGCTGTTGTTTATCTTATTTGAATATAGTCCATTACGGAGACATTTAAGCAAGTGAAGTATTTGAAAATGAAACGTCAAAGGCTTTACATTTTCACTTTTAAATTGTTAGAAAATTGAATTTTGCTTATTTTATTTAGACATCAGAAGAGCATGGTGACATGTAACTGTAAATGCAATAGATGTTTTTGATGTTGAACTTGAATAGTGTACACTGTCAAGCAGTCTCTAAAGATATGATGTCAAATGTTAAGATTTTCATTTTAATATGATTCTAAAATGGCCATACAAGTATGGGAAAATGCAAATTAAAATTAAATTATTGCATTTATTTTCATTGTTATATAAATACCCTACATATGTGTGGAAACTTGAAATGGCATTGTACATTTCCAACTTAATTTTAATAAAGCCCACTAAAGGCTTCCTATAGGACAGGATAGCCAACTTCAATTATCCTAAATCATTATCACAAAATCTCCTAAAATTAAAATTTGAATGATGATTTATAATTAATTTAATTATTTCAAACATATTACCACATTGACAGCTGGTTGAAGCCTTTGGAGCTCTTGACAGTGTAGAAGTTGGCAAAATTCACTCTTGTGCAACAACACACAATATGTAAATCCAAAATGTATCTTCAACAACAAACAAGGAACACATAAGGCCTAATCTATAGGGCAAGTATGTATATATATTTATATACAAGTGTGTTTGCGAGAGCGAGGGAGTGAGAGATTGAAAGAGAGAGAAAATCAAGATATCAACTGAGGCTGATGAGCATTAAACAATGGCAAAATGGCTGACAATTGTGCAGCTATATGAGGGTCAGACAGAGTTTTTAGAGGGGGTCAGACCATTTGCTGGTTGAGACCATCAGTATGTTAAGCAACAAAAAGTATGTCTTCTTGTGCATTTTATTAAAAAATGTCTATCTTTTGTTGTACAGCGGGCATTTAATTAATTATTTTTTTGTTAAGCAAAGACTGTTAACATTTAGTTTGTATGTTTTTTTTGTAGTGTTTATATGTTAACATTAATTTTACTGTAAAGTGGATGTCTAGCCCAAATGTTTGAATAAAGTGACGGATAGAAATGTCTTTCTTTAAAATATCAGATTAATTGATTAATCAAAAAGTAATTGGCATATTAATCAATTATTAGGATAATCCTTAGTTGCAGGCCTTCTCTCCTGTCTTTTTTCCATCTAGGGTGAATGTATTGGTTGGAGTTCTGGTGGAGGAATAATGTCCTTGCTTTGGAGTCACTCCTTGTTCCCTAAAGAGTTAACATTTCTGTTACTTAAATGGTAGCCTGCAGGTTTTCGTAAACCTGCTGGTTGAAGTTGAGCTTGTTTGATCTTGAGGATCTCTGTAGGCCAGAGGGTACGGGAAGAGCTGGAGCGCTGTAGTTCCACAGTGGTTGGAGGTCCACAAGAAAAAAAGAGAAAAAGCAAAGTAGGTCTTGTCGAGGTGCTAACTGATCCACTGATTAGTCAGGTTAGTCCAAGGGAGGACCCCCACTAACATGTAAAAAACTGGGGGCTATGAGATGGTCCCCAGAGCAATAGGCCAGGTTGGTCAGTTTGAATGCCAGATGAATGACCTGATGTTTGGATCCCAACAGTTATAATTGCTTCAGTCATACATAAGCATCTTTTTTAAATTTTGTCCATATGATCATATCTCCTGAACTTCATGTAATATCTCTCCGTGCTAAGGATGGTGTCATCAAATATGGGTTGCAGCTTCATTCCTTGATAACCTCTCATCAATTTAGTATCCAGGGATGATTTCGGGAGTATAACTGTACCACTATCACCAGTTGGGGAAACCCCATTTTTTGCACAACTGATGCTGATCTGATCTGATGATCTGATGAATCATCTAGATATGAACGTTAGTCATGGAGTTCCACAAGGTTCTGTGCTTGAGCCAACACTATTGAATCTATACACACTTCCTTTAGGTAATATTATCAGAAAACAATCCATCAATTTTCATTGCTATGCAGATGATACACAGCTATATTTCTTAATGAAGCCAGATGAAATCCATCAGTTAGCTAAACTCCAGACAGGTCTTAAGGACATAAAAACTAGATGTTTTATAAGGTTTATTGTTGAACAAAACAGAAGTTACTTGTGCTGGGCCCTAAACACATTACAGACTCATTATCCAACAACATGGTTAATCTAGATGGCATTACCTTGGCCTTTAGCACCACTGTCAGAAACCTGGGTGTTATCTTTGATCAGGAGCTGTCTTTAAACTCACGTTAAACAGATTTTTAAGGACGGCTTTCTTTCACCTCCATAACATTGCTAAAATACGGCAAATCCTGTCTCAACAAGATGCAGAAAAACTAGTTCACGCATTTGTTACTTCCAGGCTGGATTACTGTAATTCTTTATTTTCAGGTTGCCCTAATAAGATTTTAAAAACCTTTAATCCAAAATGCAGCAGCACATGTGCTGACTAGAACTTATATCAGAGACCATATTTCCCCTGTACTGGCTTCTCTGCACATGCTCCCAGTTAAATCCAGAATAGAATTTAATATCATTATCCTTCCCTACAAAGCTATTCATGGTCTGACACCATCTTAGCTCATAGTAACCTATCACCCATCCAGAACCCTATGTTCCCAGGATGCAGGGGTTATTGGTGATCCCAAGAATCTCCAAAAAGGAGACAGAGGCAGAGTTTTCAGCTATCAACCTCCTCTCCTGTGGAACCATTTTACAGTCTCAGTACAGGAGGCAGACAAACTCTTTGATATTAAGAGTAGACTTAAAACCTTCCTTTTTGATAAAGGTTAAAGTTAGGGCTTGTTAATCTGCTATAGGCATAGGTTGCTGGGGGAACACTCCATGATGCACTGAACTCTCTTCTCTGCCCCTCTGACTCAGTCTCAATCTCTGCTCCTCTAAATGTCCATATCCTTACACTAACTTAATTCTTCCCTGGAGTGTTTGTGCTTTATCATCCTGCAGGTCTTTCTAGGTCGCAGTGGGAGCTGCTGCTGTGGTCCTGCCTGATGCCTACTGCTTAAGTTAGGACAGGAGATTCTGTGACTTGGATCCTAGGCTGGATTTCCAAGTGCAAATCAGGATCCACAGATTAAAATGGCTTCTGGACCAATAGTGTTAGAATAATTGTACTTAGGCAGCTGAAACTGCAAGCTAAAAATGCATGAGCTTTATAGAAGTTATCATAATAATCCCACAAGGCGGAAGATTTACTGTTTTGTGTAAAAAGGTTGACTCCCCTGAATACCTGGTCAGACAAGGAGATAGAAGCCGGGACATGCACTTAATTAAAAAGGCTGAAGTTACTGTTTGAAGTGGGCAGTGATGGAGAGGTCAGCGAGCCTTTGGAGGTCAGCGCTCTCAACTGTGACACAGCAGAGCAGGTCAAAGAGAAAATCCTGGCCACCTTCAAGGCCAAGTTTGGATTCCCTTACAGCAACCCCCTCATGGAGCTGTGTGCCTTGATAAACTGTTTTTTGGTTATGTACACATCCGATTGTGTAATCTCTATGTGATATGCTGTGATTTACTTCTGAAGGGAACAAAGAGCGACTGTGAAAAACTGCATACAGATAGCCAAGGCCAAATACCAAGAATGTTGGTCCTCCCAGTTTTCGCATGATAAGTTTGTATAAAGAGACGCTCCGGAGAAATAGCTCTCCAGACAATACTTTGACCTACCTATGTACTCACTGTATTGCTCTCCTTGCTGCAAGTAAAACAAGGATTTGAGATACTGCTTTATTGGTGTTTCCGTCGTCGCCACTTTTGTTACGTCGGTGCCTGGGGCACTAAAGAATAAATTCTACTGACAAATAGACTACACCTGCTTCTGGATCACTACACTTCACATACCCCTGGATTTATAGATTCCACATACTCTTGGACTCAATAACTACATCAGCAATACTCAGATCTTGATACATGGACTATAATGACTCTTGGACCAACCGACTACTCCTGCGTCTGGATCACTAGACTTCCCATACATCTGGATTTATAGATTCCACAGACTCTGGGACTCATGGATGTTTTATCTATTCCAAGTAACCAGTTATTATCATGTAGTTGTGTTCTGTACAAATGACATCCATTGCACGTCTGTCCGTCTTAGGAAGAAGGATCCCTCCTCTGTGGTTCTTCTTGAGGTTTCTTATTTTCCCTGTTTAGGGTTTTTTAAGTTTTTCCTCACCCGGTTCGAGGGTCTAAGGGCTGAGGAGGTCACACCTGTACAGTTTATCAAAGCCCAGTGAGATAATGTGTAAATTGTGATTTTGGCCTATACAAATAAAATTTGATTTGATTTGATTTGAATTGATTTGAAAAGGTTTCTGGAAAAATCTGGGGTCATCATTATTAGGTGCATAAAGGTTGACCAGAATGAGACATTTTGAGGGGAGGGTGCTTTGACTTATCAAGTATCTGCCTATTTTGTCTGGTATTACCTTAGTGACATTCAACGGTATGGAGCTATGCTCCAGTGTCATGACTCCCCTTGACTGGGTGTTACAAGGCCATGCATATATCTCTCCTTGCGCTGGAAAGAAGAGGAATGAAAGTCACGGGTAGCAAGACAGAATACATGTGTGTGAATGAAAGAGAGGCAAGTGGAACGGTGAGGTTACAGGGAATAGAGGTGAAACATGTCCATGAGTTTAAGTACTTAGGTTCAGCTATTCAGAGCAACAAGGAGTGCAGTAAAGAGGTGAAGAAGCGAGTGCAGGCAGGGTGGAATGGCTGGAGAAAAGTGTCAGGAGTGATCTGTGACAAAATAGTAGCAGCAAAAGTGAAAGGAAAGGTTTACAAGAGGGTAGTGAGACCAGCAATATTGTTTGGTTTGGAAACGGTGGCACTGACCAAAAGACAGGAGGCAGTGCTGGAGGTGGCAGAGTTAAAGATGTTCAGATTCTCTTTTGGAGTGACGAGGATGAACAGGATTAGGACCGAGCACAAGACCCCGAGATACTTGAAGTCCTCCACTTGGGGAAGCGACTCTCCCCCAACCCGGAATGGGTAATCCAGCCTTTTCCGGCTGAAAACCATGGCCTGAGATTAGAGCTGCTGATCCTCATCCCCGCCACTTCACACTCGGCTTCAAAACCATCCCAGTGCAAGCTGGATGTCATTGTTCAATGAAGCCAACAGGAACATGTCATTTGTAAATAGCAGAGGCGGAATCTGGAGGCCACTGAACTTGACTCCCTCCACAGCTTGGCTGTGCTTAGAAATTCTGTCCGTAAAAATTATGAACAGTACCGGTGAGAAAGGGTAGCCTTGGCAGAGATCAACCCTGATAGGGAACAGGTCTGACTTACTGCCGGGAATGCGAACCAAGCTCTGGTTCTCACAATACAGAGATCAAATTGCCCGTAACAAAAAGACATTTACCCCATACTCCCAGAGAACCCCCCCACAGGACACTTTGAGGGACACGATCATAAGCCTTCTCCAGATCTACAAAACACATGTAGACTGGTTGGGCAAACTCTCATGCACCCTTCAGTACCCTCCTGCGGTTATAGAGCTGGTCCAGTGTTCCACGGCCAGGACAAAAACAACATTACTCCTCTTGAATCTGAGGTTCAACTAAAAGCCGGACTCTCCTCTCCAGCACCCTGGGATAGACATTCCCAGGAAGGCTGAGGAGTGTGATCCCGCCGTAGTTTGAACACACCCTCTGGTCCCCCTTCTTGAAAAGGAGAACCACCACACCTGTCTGCCACTCCAAAGGCACAGTTCCCGATGTCCACACAATGTTGCAGAGGTGTGTCAACCAAGACAGCACTACAACATCCAGTGCTTTGAGGAGCTCTGGACGAATCTCATCCACCCCCGGGGTGCTGCCGCTGCGGAGTTGTTTCACAACCCCAGCGACCTCGACCCCAGTGATGAGAGAGCCCTCCCCAGAGTCCTCCAGATCTGCCTCCTCCTCGGAATGCGTGTCGGTGGGATTGAGGAGTTTCTTCCATTGCCGAACTATACAATCAGTTCGGGTCAGCAACTCCCCACCCACACTGAAGACCGCGTTCGGCTTTCCCCTCCTGAGCCGCTGAACAGTTTGCCAGAATTTCTTCAGCACTGACTGGAAGTCTTGTTCCATGGCATCACCAAACTCCTCCCACACCCAGGTTTTTGCCTCTGTAACCACCCGAGCTACAGATCGCTTGGCCTGAGGATAGCCGTCTGCTGCCTCAGGAGTCCCACAAGCCAGCCTTGCCTTGTAGGTTTCTTTCTTCAGCTTGACAGCCCCTTTCAGCTCCGGTGTCCATCAGCGGGTGCTGGTGTTACCGCCAAGACTAGCACCAGCGACCTTGCTACCATAGCTTGGAGCAGCTGCCTCGACAATGGCAGCGTGGAACATGGACCACTCAGATTCCATGCTCTCCACTACCTCCGGGATGTGTTCCAGCTCTGCCATAGGTGCGAGTTGAAGACCATTTCCATTTCCTGAAATAAGAGTAAATCCATGGCATAATTTTGGTACTATCCCAAACCCCAAATATTACTGAACAATACTATTAACAGGTGTTCCTGCTCTGTTGTGAAACAGATACACATAAGATTAGGCAATGAGCGCTTCTCTCTGCCATCCTGTCCAATCTGGTGTAATCCCCTTTTATCAGATAGAGGGTGCACTTTAAATAATAAAAGTTGGCAGGATTTTGGCATTGAAACTGTGGGTCAGAAAAAAAAATCCCCCCCAAAAGTTTTAAACTTTCATTCAAAAATCTGCTTGGTTTCTGGATTCTTCTTTTCTAACATACACACAGCTATCACCTCTTTATAAGTAAAAAATGTAAAGAGGGAGCTGCCACTGCCTATTGTTTGGAGTGGGATCAGCTTCTAAGAGGGAAACCCTATCAGGAGGTGTATTTTCAAACAATACTGATTCAATATCTCATTGACTGCTTTTCAGCAGTCTCAGCAATGTAATCTGGAGATTAGAACTGAGGTCCTCTGTTAACCCGATTCTTTTGTTTGAAGCCCAAGAACGAACCAGAGTATACTTAAGTCTTCAGATATAATCTTGATTTTCTGGTCACATATAAAGTATGGCAGTGCTGGGCTCGGAGTGACGGAGCTCTCACAGGATCTTAGTCAGAGGGAGCCCCGATTGTTAGAAACATTGTACATTCATCTTCTCGGGCTGGGCCCTGCCCCGAACAGAGGTTGGACTTTCACGTAACCAAGTATAATTGGGCAGTTACCCAGACATGGACAGGCCAACCACTGTCCACGCCTTGACCTTCGAATGTATTATACAACATGTGTGAGTGTTGACTGGACATGTCTCGCTGACAAGATAGAGAAGTTACGTCTAGCACTTGTTTTTCTGTTATGCAGAGCTGATTGCAAATGGTCAAGCTGCTCTATAAATATGAGCTTTACCCTAGATTCAGCGCAAGACAGGAACTACGGCTCAATGGAGAATTACTGGGTAAAACACATTAGGTTAATACACTGAAAAGCATGTTATATACATAGCCAATTCTAACACCTCCAAATGTGTGAGATTTAGGATGATACAGTCTTAAATGTTGGTAAGAGCATATATTACACCTGTCAGATTATCTAAAATGGATAACAAACAGCAAAATTTATGCTGGCATAACAACTATGGTTCTTTACTTCACCTGCTTTGGGACTGCCCGACAGTCAAAACAATGTGATTAGAAACAATATCTCTGATGTTATTTCATGTCCATTTCTCATAGTCCGTCCCATTTCATGCCCCCTGCGTTAAAACCCATACAGTTATGTTGGAGCCACTGAAGCAACTCGGAACTCAGTTTGCATATCAACTAAAGGACCAATTCTTCAAATTCAAGTGTAAACCAGCGCTGCTTCTCTGCCTTGGCTTAAAGAATACTTGGATTTATTGAACATGGAAAGGGGTACCTGTCTTTTAAAAGGGTCTAGAGCAGGGGTGTCAAACAAACAACCCATGAGCCAGAAGCGGCCTGCCAGGGAATCAAGTTTGGCCCTTTAAATGATTGTGAAAAGTGTGAATATTGAAAAAACATCCTATTTCACAAATAATTACACTTCTCCTGTTAGTCCACTGGGGGCACTGTCCCATAAGGGGGTTGGAACCCCCTTTTCCCATGCACTGACTACACTTGAAGCATATGGAATGTTGCACGTATGAGCCAAGTTGGAAAATAGCACTATCTAAAATTTTGGACTCTAAAAGGAGAAGAGTGGATACAGAGAGTGAGGTTTTAATATTTGAATTGCCCTTTTTTGCCTTGTAGTTTTTTTGTGCCTCTGTAGACTGTCTGTGACTGTCTGAATGGAGAAAATAGGACATGTTAAAAGTTCTGTAATTTCTCATAAGACAGGTTTCTCAGCTGTTTTGTAAGTTGTTCATTCATTTTAAATATTTTCAATGTGTATTTTCACTTAAAATATACTAAAGTAAATTAATAATTTGTCAATGTTTTATAGGTACTTTCTCTTGAGGTCAAACTGAGCTGGATGTGGGCCCTGGACTATAATGAATTTCAAACCCCTGGTCTAGAGGGCTTCCAGTCTGGTCCCAATCATGTTGACACCTTGTTGGTGAAGCTTGCACCCAATTCTCTCATCATCCTTAAAGTTTTTGACTCAAGAGTGCCATGAGATTGACTTTTGATGCTGCAGTGAGCCAGCACAACAGAAACTCAAAAAAAAAAAAAGACAAAGTCCTCAAAACAAGGACGCAAAGCCAAGCTTTCATCAGCTATGTAAACTTGGAGAGGCTAATGCTATAGCTAACGTTAGCCCCAGACCCAGATCAGATGTGAAGGTCAGTGTAAGTTGTAATTTTATCTTAACTCAATGTTCAGGAGGAAGAGTAATAAAAAGCTGACAGCAATAATATCAGCTATGGAAGTCATATATATACTGTATATATATTAAAGCATACGAATATATTTTTGATACCAAACCCATTTTTTGAAAAATTGTACAATAGTTGTGCACTTGCAAATCTGCTTGCCATAATTTTTCCTAAACTTCTACCTTCAAAGCCAGTTATTAAATAATTTGCTGCTAAAAACAATAATTGTCAAACGCAGAGGCAATTATGTAAAAATATGATAATGAGTAGATATATTTACATAGTATAACAGTTACAACCAGCCCTTTGTGGGGAAACATAATGATGATATGGCCCTGGATAAAAACATGTTTGAAAGACCTTCTCTACTCCACTGCATGAAAGATCTCTCACTTGCAACAGACAATGAAGCCACCAAGAGCTCTATAATGATCATATCAAGAAAGGTAATTGTATGTGTGAAAATGTATGAGAGGAAGGAATTTAGTTATTTATACAGTATATATATATATATATACAATCCCAGAACATATGTAAGAAAGATCCTATGTGTCCACCAGAAGTCAAATAGTGTGGGGGGGACTAATCGTCAATATATTGAGTTTCTCTTGAGTATGGCTGGTTCTTTGGTTAAAATTCGAGTGGGTCTGCTGATTCTCAGTGTTCATAGAGGTTGAGTGTCAAAGCTTGTCCCATTGCTGTTCACTGATAATGAGAACTGACGTACTCTGTCTCCCACCCTAACACCTTCAGGGCCTTTATTATTCAATACAGCCTGGGTAGCAGCTGCATCCACTCTTGCTTCAAAGTTCAGGCCTGCATTTTCAGACAGACTAAGCAGATGATCTGCAATTTTCTGCATTTTTCTCAAGCTCTGAGTCCATCTTAAAGGAATCAGTCTAACAGATGTGAACAAACAGACCACAATATAGATTATTATAATCTATATGTGTGTACCTATTTATGTTAATGTGTGTTGTGTGTTTTGGTAAGGGGTTCATTATTACTCCAGCTGAATCCTAGTGGATGTTCTGGCTAAATTAACAAGCCACTCCTACTTAAGAATTCCTAAACTCAAATTGTCATGCTGAATCAGTGACAAGCCCATTAAAAATTACCAGAGACCAACAAAATTTTTCAAATGCAGTCTACTCATAGTTTCATCGGTTGCTACATCTATCTGGAAGTGGTTGGTGTATTCTAATGCAGCAAAGACAACAGCATGACGTGTGGATCATTAACATTTTTAACCACAATGTTAGAGTATAAGTTATCTTGAAGAAGAGTTGTGTACTGCACAGTACTCCAGCAGCTTAATGATTTCTTCTTCATAAACTGAGTTAATGGCATATTGCTTTTCCAGTTCTGTCCAGTTAACCACTTTACTTAAGACTCCCTATGCATGTACGTACCGACACACACAAACAAAAACATTTTTAATGAAAAAAATTATATTAATTGCAATTAAACCTGCCAGCATTGTTGAATCATACCTGTATCCCTGTGTGGTATGATGAGACCACTGACCCCTGAATGGGGACTAGCTGGTAAATGTGCAGTTTTACTACATGCTGAGTACATTTGAGCACCATACCTAAATGGTAGTGAGCCTATTCAGCAAGGAACTTTAGATTTAAATATATGTATACTATGCTGAGATAGGCTCCAGCCCCCACCGCGACCCCTAACGGGATAAGCGGTAGAAAATGAATGAATGAATGAATGTATATAAACATATATATGTATGTGTGTGTGTGTGTGTGTGTGTGTGTGTGTGTGTGTGTGTGTGTGTGTGTAACTCAGTGGTTAATACTAATGACTTTGGTTTAGGAGACCGGGGTTGGCAAGAATCCAACTGGGCTGTTTGGCAAGGCCCTTAATGCTACCCGTCATACCTCGGATATGAGTGCAATCACTAACAGGAGAGCCATACCAGCTCCGATGTTGCCATGGTCAATAAACACCACGTCAGGTGTCGAGGAACCAGGGTGTCCTGATGAGAATTGAGCTACTGGAAGAAAAGATTCATGGACTAGGACCGAAAACATGAGATTAATGGAATACATTAGCAACCCCAGTGAGAGGGGATACATGCAGTGGATGTGGGACTTATGGATGCTTTGAAATTCAACATCCAAGCTAATGAAGAAACAACTTGTGATTCATTGTTTCAGTGTTCGCAATCGACAACTACTATCACAACTAAAGATTGATGAGGAACAACAACGATGCTACAGCCACGAGGAGCCAGGATATCGGGGCGGGGGGGGCGGTTTCACCACCCAAACATGGATACTGGCAAGGTACTCTTTCAAAGCTACATGATGTAAATGCAACATTACTAACTATCCCTCCTGTGACCATCAATGCGACCAACAAGCTGATATATGCAACAGTGACACTACTCCTGGAGATGCTTGGCTACAAGGTGAGTATGAGCAATAAGGGGCAGTATCCTCCAATGAGAAGAAGAAGGATGAAGGCTAATATCAAGACAACACAGAGAGACGTGAGACAATTGTCAGAGCTGGAGAAGGGCAAGGTCAAAAAACAACTTATTAAAAAGTACAGCAAGCTGAAGCAAGATGAACCAGCTACTAAAAGAAGGGTGTCACGGAGAGTGGTATACCCAGGGTCAGAGAGTCTTCATCATCTCCCAGAAGGGAACAAGTGTATCCATTGCCAGCCTATAATGCAAAACATGGTAGCTCCTGTCAGGCATAATTTCAGCCAAGATGAGTAGGCATGGTGGTCAATACATGATCAGGGGCCAGAACATCAGCAATTAGTTGAGAGAGCAGTTGCTAGACTGCAAGACCAAAAAGACCAACTGCACACTGCCTGTGGAATACAAATCTAAAAGCGATTTCAAGACCATTTGCCCAAATCAGCATCAAGGAGATGCCCTATCTGTCCTGCTGTTCTGCAGTGGGCTGAACCCCCTCTGCCAGATCATCGCAAATAGTGGCTTACGATAGCGATTCAGAAATGGAACAACCATCAGCCACCTCCTCTAGAGCTGAGCCATTGTAATCTGTGGATCCCGATTTGCACTTGAAAATCCAGCCTAGGATCCAAGTCACAGGATCTCCTGTCCTAATGTGGCCAGGACTCATCAGGCAGGATCACAGCAGCAGCTCCCACCGCGACCCAGAAAGACCTGCAGGATGATAAAGCACAACGACTCCGGGGAAGAAGTAAAATTAGTGTTAGGATATGGACATTTAGAGGAGCAGTGGAGGTGTCTCAGTCAGAGGGGTGAGAGAAGAGAGCTCAGTGCATCATGGAGTATTCCCCCAGCAACCTAAGCCTATAGCAGCATAATTAAGGGCTAGATAGGCCTGCTCTAACTATAAGCTTTATCAAAAAGGAAGGTTTTAAGCCTACTCTTAAAATCAGAGAGTGTGTTTGCCTCCCATACCAAGAATGGAAGATAGTTCCACATGAGAGGAGCTTGATAGCGGAAAGCTCTGCCCCCCGTTCTACTTTTGGAGATTCTTGGGATCACCAATAATCCTGTATCCTGGGAGCGTAAGGTTCTGGATGGGTGATAGGGTATGATGAGCTCTATAAGATAAGATGGTGACTGACCATGAATAGCTTTGTAGGTGAGGACAAGGATTTTAAATTCTGTTCTGAATTTAACTGGGAGCCAGTGCAGAGAAGCCAGTACGGGGGAAATATGGTCTCTGATATTAGTTCTAGTAAGTACACGTGCCGCTGCATTTTGCATTAACTGAAGAGTTTCTAAAATCTTATTAGGACAACCTGAAAATAAAGAATTACAGTGATCCGGCCTGGAAGTAACAAATGCGTGAACTAGTTTTTCTGCATCTTGTTGAAACAGGATTCGCCAGATCTTAGCAATGTTACGGAGGTGAAAGAAGGCTGTTCTTGAAATCTGTTTTACATGTGAGTTAAAAGACAGCTCTTGTTCAAAGATAACACCCAGGTTTCTGACAGAGGTGCAGGAGGCCAAGGCAATGCCATCCAGATTAACTAAATTGTTGGATAATGAGTCTCTACAGTGTTTAGGGCCCAGCACAATGACTTCAGTTTTGTCCGTTTTGAGTTTAACATTAAAAAGCTTTAAGACATCCAGTTCTTAATGTCTGTAGATTAGCTAACTGATGGGTCTCACCTGGCTTCAGTGATAAGTATAGCTGTGTGTCATCTGCATAAAAATGAAAATGTATCGAGTGCTTTCTATACCTTGTAATATCTTGATGATTCATCATTAACATGAACAAAATTATATCTATCAGATAGGTAGGACTTAAACCATCTTAAAGCAGGTCCTTTAATGCCAATTTGGTGTTCCATCCACTGTAGTAAGATGTGATGATCGATAGTGTCAAAAGCTGTGCTAAGATCTAATAAGACTAGTATACAGATAAGTCCCTCATCAGATGCAGTGAAAAGGTAATTTGTAACTTTTACCAATGCCGTTTCTGTGCTGTGAAACCTGACTGCAAGTCTTCAAATAGACTATTATCCTGAAAAAAGCCCAATAGTTGTTTAGCTACTGCTAGAATCTTAGAAAGAAAGGGGAGGTTGGATATTGGTCTATAGTTGGCTAGAACTTCTGGGTCCAGGGTAGAGTTTTTTTGGAGAGGTTTAATTACAGGTACTTTAAAATACTGAGGCACATAACCTGTTACAAGGGATAGATTGATAATGTTTAGTCCTGGATTGCTAATTAAGGGTAAAACCTCTTTGAGCAGCCTAGTAGGTATGGGGTCTCTTATAAAAGTTGACGATTTAGATGAAGATAATGTTGTTGTTAGTTCATGAAGGTCAATTGGATGGAAGCTTTCCAAACACACATCAGGACCAATATTCAGGACCAATAGGCCTCTGTAATTCCTGTTGCTGAACTGGAATCTGTGAAGTGTAGGATATTTTCTCTGATAAGTCTAATCTTATTATTGAAGAAGTTAAAATTACAGGTGAGGGCTCTAGGAATACATGGTTCAATAGAATGATGGCTCTCAGTCAGCCTGGCTACAGTGCTGTAGAGGATCCTGGGCTTATTCTTGTTTTCTTCTATTAACGCTGAATAGTAGTCTTTTCTAGCTCAGCGAAGGGCCTTCCTGTATACTTTATCCTGCTATCCTGCCAGGCCATGTGTGACTTTTCCAGTTTAGTGGAACGCCATTTCTTTTCAAGTTTATGAGTTTTAACTTGCGAGTACTAAGATTATACCATGGAGGTAGTCTCTTGACTGGTTTTGTTTTCTTTTTAAGTGGGACAATAAAATCGGGTGAAAAACGTAGAGAGCCGGCAGTGAAATCAGCAAGGTGATCAAGCTGGGATGGGCTAAATTTAAGATATGACTCCTCTGTTATTTTGGGATATGGCACTGAAATTATTGCAGAGGGAATAATTTCTTTAAAATTTTCAACAGTGTCCTCAGATATGCATCTGCTATAATAACTAGTGACTCTTGGTTTATAGTTGATGAGCAGAAATTCAAATGTTAGAAGATAATGATCTGATAAAAGCAGATTTTGCGCAGAGACATTTAAATGCTCAATTTCAATGCCATATGTCAGAACAAGATCAAGGGTGTGATTAAAAGTGTGTGTTGATTCTTGTACACACTGACAGAAGCCGAATTAATCTAACAGTGAGAGAAATGCCGTACCAAGGCTGTCGTTTTCAACGTCTACATGGATATTAAAGTCACCTACAATACAACAATTATCTGTTTTGAGGACCACTGCTGAGAAAAACTGAAAATCCAGATAAAAATTCAGTGTAGGGTCCAGGTGCTCGATACACTATAACAAACATAGCTGGAGTTTTCATGGTAGGATTGGAAATGATAAGAATGAGATTTTCAAATGAACTAAAATTTTGTTTGGGCTTAGGGTTTACTAATGGGGCACAATTGAAAATGGCTGCAACACCGCCACCTCTGCCAGTGTCCCTGGGAATGTGTGTGTTAATGTAACTGGGAGGAGTGGATTCATTAAGACTTACATATTCATCTTGGCACAGCCAAGTTTTAGTAAGGCAGAATAAATCAATATTATCATCATCTGATATAAGCTCATTTATTAATACACCTTCAGATGATAGGGATCTGATATTTAAGAATTCACATTTAAGCCCCTTTACTTTGTAAACTGCCTCATTAGTGGTGTTGATTTTTATTAAGTTCCTATGTGAACCCTTGTTATTTGATTTAGTGAATTTAGTGAATTTATGTGGACGTGGGACAAACACAGTCTCTATGGGGTTGTAGTTGGATGACTCTAAAGGAAGTGCGGAGAAGTGTATAAGACTGCAACTCTGCATCCTGGCCTCAACTTTAAATTGTCAATTTGGCTTACTAATAAATCTGGCCATATTTCTAGAAATGAGAGCAGCTCCTTCCCAAGTAGGATGGATGCCGTCTCTCCTCATTAAACCAGGTCTTCCCCAGGAATGTTGCCAATTATCAATGAAGCCCACGTCATTTGCTGAACACCACCTCAACAGCCAGCGGTTGAATGACGACATGGAAACTAAACATGTTGTCACTGGTCAGGTTGGGCAGGGGACCAGAGAAAAGTACGGAGTCCGACAGTGTTTTATCAAAGCCCACACCGACTCAACATTAACTTTAGTGACTTCCGACTGGCGTAGTCGAATGTCATTACCGCCGACATGAATTAAAATCTTACTGTACTAAGTTTACTTTTTGCCAGCAGCTTTAAATATGATTCCACGTTGCCCGCTCTGGCCCCGGGAATACATTTGACTATGGCCGCTGGTGTGGAAAATTGCACGTTTCGCAAAATAAAGCTGTCAATTACTAGAGTTGGTTTCTCAGTGGGTATGTCACTGAGTGGGGAGAATCTGTTGGAAACGTGAACGGGTGGGTGGTGAACCGTGGGCTTCTGCTTAGGACTATGCTTCCTTCGAACAGTCACCCAACCTTCCTGGTTTCCCGGCTGCTAGGGAGCTGCTGGGGGGCTGCTAATCGGGGCTGGTTTGCTAGCGAAGCTACTGGTTTGGTTTGCAAGGTGCGGATTGTAGCCTCCAAATCACTAAGCCTTGCCTCCAACGCTGCAAATAAACTACACTTAATACAGGTACCATTATTACTAAAAGAGGCAGAGGTATAGCTAAACATGTGACACACTGAGCAAGAGAGAAGAGGAGAGCGAGAGGGAGAAGCCATCGTTGTGCACTATGTCAATTACCTGAGTTGGTTGACGCGACACAAAATGGTTGTAAGACTAGCGATGCAATTCACTAAAATGAGAGCGGGCTGAATGGTGCTTAAGACAAGGGTGTACCCTTTTAGTACACAACAGTTAAACAATTAATGTAATCAAAAAACCTCCAGATAGTTAGCAAGGCGCTGCAAGACGACCAGACACGGACAACAGGATTGTGATGCAATACGCTAACCGCAGTGGCACAAGGTCAGGATAAGTAGCCTATCAGAAACAAAAAGTCCAGGAATATATAAGGATAATTGCCAAGAATGATGACCTGCTACGTGAATGCCTCAGGCAGCAAAAAAAGAAGAGGGGCCATCACGGAGGGACAAGCACCTGCACGGGATGTACCACTGACAGCTAGAGGAAATGGCTGATACAGAGAAAACATACCACTGGCTGGAGAAGGCTGATCTGAAAGACAGCACAGAAGCACTGATCATGTAATTTGAACAAAACATTGATAGAGGTCTACCACACAGGTGAGGATCCACATTGCAGACAGTGCAACGATGCACCTGAGACAGTACAGCACATTACAGCAGGGTGCAAGATTCAGGTACGGCATGCTTGGAGTGCAATAACCAAGTGGATGGCATAGTATACAGGGAAATCTGTGCCAAGCATGGGCACGAGATTCCAGGATCAAAGTGGGTAGCACCACCACATGTGATTGAGAATGACCAAGCTAAGACGCTGTGGGACTTTGAGATCAAGGCCGAGAAGAAATTGTTGACTAATAAACTGGACATCGTGGTGGTCAACAAAAAGGAAAAGAAGGTAGTGGTGGTAGGTATCGCAGTCCCAAGTGATAGCAAAGTCAGGAAGAACGAACATAAGAAGCTAGAAAAATACCAAGGGCTGAAAGAGGAGCTGGAAAGGATGTGGGCAGTAAAGGCATCAGTGGTGCCCTTAGTGATAGAGCAATTGGGGCTGTGACCCCAAAACTGGGAGAGTGGCTCCAACTAATCCCAAGAACAAAATCTGAGATATCAGCCCAGAAGAGCATAATCCTAGGAGCTAATATACTGCGCAGGACCCTCGGACTTTCAGAACTCTGGTAGAGGATGCAAGCTTGAAGAGACACAAAACAAGATGAGTACGGATTTTTTTTTTTTTTTTTTCGATTTCTGGACCTAATACATTTAGGAATAAGAATAAGAAAAGAATAAGCCCAGGATCCTTTTCAGCACTGTAGCCAGGCTGATTGAGAGCCATCAATCTATTGAACCATGCATTCCTAGAGCCCTCACCTGTAATGATTTTATGAACTTCTTCAATAATAAAATTAGACTTATCAGAGAAAACATCCTGCACTCCACAGATTCCAGTTCAGCAACAGGAATTATAGAGGTTGTTATTAGTTCTGATGTGTGTTTAGAAACCTTCCATCCAATTGACCTTCATGAACTAACGACAACATTGTCTTCATCTAAATCATCAACCTGTATACTAGACCCCATACCTACTAGGTTGCTCAAAGAGGTTTTACCCCTAATTAGCAATCCACTACTAAACATTATAAATCAATCCCTTGCAACAGGTTATGTGCCCCAGTCATTTAAAGTAGCTGTAATTAAACCACCCTTAAAAAAACCTACCCTGGACCCAAAAGTTCAAGCCAAATATAGACCAATATCCAACCTCCCCTTTCTTTCAAAGATTCTAGAGAAAGCAGTAGCGAAAAAACTATGTGGCTTTCTTCAGTATAATAGTCTATTTGAAGAGTTTCAGTCAGGTTTTATAAAGCATCACAGCACAGAAACGGCATTGGTAAAAGTTACAAATGACCTCCTCACTGCATCTGATGCAGGACTTATCTCTATACTAGTCTTATTAGATCTTAGTGCAGCTTTTGACACTATCGATCATCACATCTTACTACAGAGGATGGAACACCAAATTGGCATTAAAGGATCTGCTCTAAGATGGTTTAAGTCCTACCTATCTGATAGATATAATTTTGTTCATGTTAATGATGAATCATCAAGATATGACAAGGTTAGTCATGGAGTCCCACAAGGTTCTGTGCTTGGACCATTACTATTTACTCTATATATGCTTCCTGTAGGTAAAATTATTAGAAAGCACTCCATACATTTTCACTGTTATGCAGATGACACACAACTATACTTATCAATGAAGCCAGATGAAACCCATCAGTTAGCTAATCTACAGTCATGTCTTAAGGACATTAAAAACTGGATGTTTCATAACTTTTTAATGTTAAACTCTGACAAAACTGAAGTCATTGTGCTGGGCCCCAAACACATTAGAGACTCATTATCCAGCAACATAGTTAATCTGGATGGCATTGCCTTGGCCTCCAGCACCACTGTCAGAAACCTGGGTGTTATCTTTGACCAGGAGCTGTCTTTTAAATCACATGTTAAACAGATTTCAAGGACCGCCTTCTTTCACCTCCGTAACATTGCTAAAATCCGGCACATCCTGTCTCAACAAGATGCAGAAAAACTAGTTCATGCGTTTGTTACTTCCAGGCTGGACTACTGTAATTCTTTATTTTCAGGTTGCCCTAACAAAATTTTAAAAACTCTTCAGTTAATCCAAAATGCAGCAGCGCGTGTACTGACTAGAACTAATATCAGAGACCATATTTCCCCCATACTGGCTTCTCTGCACTGGCTCCCCGGTTAATTTAGAATAGAATTTAAAATCCTTGTTCTCACCTACAAAGCTATTCATGGTCAGTCACCATCTTATCTTGAACAGCTCATAGTACCCTATCGCCCATCCAGAACCTTACGCTCCCAGGATGCAGGGTTATTGGTGATCCCAAGAATTTCCAAAAGTAGAATGGGAGGCAGAGCTTTCAGCTATCAAGCTCCTCTCCTGTGGAACTATCTTCCAGTCTTGGTACGGGAGGCAGACACACTCTCTGATTTTAAGAGTAGGCTTAAAATCTTCCTTTTTGATAAAGCTTATAGTTAAGGCTGGCCTATCTAGCCCTTAGCTATGCTGCTATAGGTTTAGGTTGCTGGGGGAACACTCCATGATTCCCTGAGCTTTCTTCTCTCCCCCCTCTGACTCCGACTCCTTCTCTGCTCCTGTAAATGTCCATATCCTTACACTAACTTTACTTCTTCCCCGGAGTCTTTGTGCTTTACCATCCTGCAGGTTTTTCTAGGTCGCGGTGGGAGGTGCTGCTGTGGTCCTGCCTGATGCCTCCTGGCCACATTAAGAAAGGAGATCCTGTGACTTGGATCCTGTGACTTGGATCCTAGGCTGGATTTCCAAGTGCAAATCAGGACCCACTGATCCCTTGCCACATTAGGAAAGGAGATCCTGTGACTTGGATCCTCGGCTGGATTTCCAAGTGCAAATCGGGACCCACAGATCACAATGGCTTCTGGATCAATAGACTACACCTGCTTCTGGACCACTACACTTCACAGATCCCTGGATTTACAGATTCTACATACTTTTGGACTCAGCAACACCCAGATCTTGCTACATGGAGTACAGTGACTCCTGGACCAACAGAGTCTACCTGCGTCTGGATCACTAGACTTTCCATACATCCGGACTCATAGAATCCACGGACACTGGGACTCATGAATGTTTTGTTCATTCTGGGTGAACTGTTGTTGTCATGTTTTTGTGTTCTGTACAAGTGACATCTATTGCACGTCTGTCCATCTTAGGAAAGAAGGATCCCTCCTCTGTGGCTCTTCCTGAGGTTTCTTATTTTCCCTGTTTAGGGTTTTTTAAGTTTTTCCTCACCTGGTTTGAGGGTCTAAGGGCAGAGGATGTCACATCTGTACAGTTTGTCAAAGCCCAGTGAGATAATATGTAAATTGTGATTTCGGGCTATACAAATAAAATTTGATTTGTTTTGATTTGATTTATACATGCTAGGTAGTTTGGTTTGACTCACCAAAGATAATAAGGCAGTGTTAGGTGTTGGAGACCTAACCAGGCAGGAGGCGAGGAAGTGTCCCAACTGTGCGAAGTAAATGCACCTTCCTTCCTTCATTCTCCGCTGCCGCATCCGCTCTCACTGGATGGCTCAGGTCTATCAAATAATTCGTTAGAAGGAGCAGGGGAAAAAACTTGCCGATGGGGAATTGGAGGAAAAATGAAGCCGAGGCTTCTGATGTTCATGGAGTCTCTTATCTATCTTGGAGGCAAAATTAATCACTGCCTCAAGATCCGCTGGTAGATTGATTGAAGCCATATGGTCCTTGAGAGTCTCTGACAAGCCGTTCAGGAATGCATCTATTAGCGCAGGTTGATTCCAACCACTATCAGCGGCTATGGTGCGGAATTCGACAGCGTAATCGCTTACTGACTTTTTGCCTTGCCTCAAAGATACCAACGCTTTGGCTGTTTCTCTGCCCAGAGATGTCGACTGGAATATTTGCGTGAAAATTTTAATAAATTCCGGCAAGGAGTCACACACGGCTGATCGGCGGCTCAACTCAGCCGTAGCACAAGATCTGGCTAGACCAGTCAAATGAGAAATAATAAATACAATCTTGGCTCGGTCTGAAGAAAAAGCGGCCGCATTAAACTCAAAATGTAGTTCACACTGGGAAATAAAGGGACGACAATCCCCAGACTCTCCAGAAAAGCGTTCAGGACTAGAAAAGTGGAGAGAGTGCAAACTCACGGTCTAAATCAGTAGTCGTTTTGATAACAAAGGTCAAACCGGGAATTCAAACTATGCAGAGGTACAGACAAGGATAAGGCAAACTCGGTAATCGGAACACGAAATAAAGATCGGACACAAGGAGACTTACATGGAACATACGCTGGACTGCTCACTAGAAAGACAAGAGAATCTGGCCCAGGACGAAGGGAACAGGGGGATAAATACATGAGGGAGAGTTAGACAATTGGACACAGGTGAGACACATTAGGGAGAGGGAGTAATCAAACACACCTGAGGGACAAGATCAAGTGGGGAATAGACACACAGGGACATCAAAACAAGAGTGGAAATAAAAACTGACCCTAACAGTCAGACACTTGATACTAGCGGACCCTGACAACCTGGCCATGAAATTGCTTATCAGTCAATTGTCCAAATGCTTTTGAGCCCGGAAAATAGAGGTATTCTGCCTAAAATGGCTATTATTTTTAAATGGCAAATGTCATATTTTTGCATAACTTCTTACATTGAAGCCGAAAGTCTGCACTTGGAAATTTCCCACTGGCCCTTTTGAGCCACTCTCCCACTTTTTGGGTCACACACTAAAATGTGTTGTTATGTCAACTCTAGCCCCACTTCCTGACTAGAGAATATTGTTTAAAGTGTGTGCTCTTACCCTGTCTCCAAACTAGCAAAAATCGTAAAAAAAAAAAAATAACACTGACATCATCAATGTTTCCATTTCCTCTTGGCTCAAGAGCCAACATACTTGACATAAGACTAATTTACATAGCTCAGCGGTGGTGTATCTTATATAATACACAATTTGCAGGGAGAAAACACAGCAGCATTAAAATAAAAAAAAGATTTTGCACACTTGCTTCATGTTTTGAAGCACTGAAATGATACACTAATAATTCTCATTTCTTATCATTGATCCATGTGAGATGTTTGCAGAGTATGTTACCATGGTGAAGACACAAGAGGCAGTGGACCAGGATAAATAGGGAATCAGAGGGATTGGCTTTGGCCAATTCCTCTGACCCTCTGAGTGACCTTCTTTCTCCAGCCAGTGAAGAAACACTGTTGACTCCAGGAACAGGGCCCCTCCCATAACAAACAGGTCTGACACATTCTTTAGACTGGACTGGCTAAAATACTCATAAATAATGTCCATCCTTATTTTAAACTCAAGGAATCCCAGTTTTCAAGCAGTAATTTGCGAAAACACTTCAAACGCCTTTATTTTTTCCAGGTGGCTCTATGCATGTTATACCTTGCACGGTTAATGGCCCTTACTTTTATTCACATCTATCCAAAATTACAGTCCCAACCATCTGCTAAATCATCAACCAATAAATTAAGTCACAAAGGGAGTTAACTTATGGTTGGTCTTTGGGTTTCCGACAGCCAAGGAAAAATGGCAAAAACGACACACATAATAAAGCATACTATAGATAAAGATAACAAGATTTAACATCTAAGTATGGCTTTAAAATTACAGTCAGAATAGATTTTCCAGTTCCTTGTATTTGCTTATTGCAGATGAGAATATTTCCATTGATGTCATTACCAAAGTGCACCGAAAGGAATTTTTTAATTACTCTGCAGGGTACAGGGTTTCAATCAATAATATTCTTAAGATATTTTTCCGTCAGAATTACTATTTTGTTATAGAAGTTTAAACATAATGTTAATAATTCTTCTGCTACTACCAAAGTAGAAAAGTAGAAAAAAATAGTTTATCAATATAAAGATTGAAGCAGATGTGAAAAGACAGCAGAAGGATATAATACAGGTTCTCC
>KV751382.1:1760590-1782861 GCA_001698575.1 Mola mola | reverse complement strand
AAAACTTTCACTCACAAACAAAAGTCATGAAAGAATGAAAAGTAATGAGAACAAATATGTTGGAAGATTGGGGAATATGACTTGACATTTATATCATATTATTAATTTTGCAGAGTATTACAAAAATACAGGAACTCAAAACATGATTCTACCTCTTTATTTATTAGGCAATTTAAGGTAATATTTCTTAAGAAACATTAAAATAAGATTAAATAATTGTATACAGACTTTCAAAAAGGAAAACACACATGCACATATCCAACTATTGCATCAAAATAAACACAAAAAGAGTAGAAATATTTCACTTTATGTGTAATGATTAAAGAATAAAAAGTTAAATGTATGTTATTACCATCTTAAAATATATTTACAATGTTATGCAGGCGCTGGTGGTATCAGGATAACATCAGGCAATCCTGCATGGTTACCAGGTGCTGATTTAATTTGTGTGGCATGTTTTTTTTTCTTGCATGGGCAGTACTGTATTTTTTAAAAGTACTGTGGAAACTTGGTGGATGCTCATTTTCAAGCCAACAAAGAACTGTATAAACCCAAAACTAAGTGTGTTAAACCATCTTGGTTTTTCAGCATGGCTATGAGTAAGCTTCAGCGTAACCTCATAGTGAAATATTACATTTCAACATTAATATTAATCACATTCTAGCAGAGCAGAAAATCAAAAGGAGACAGGCAAATATCAGAAGTTCAACTGCAATCCCTCAAGTTTTACCTTAACTGAGTGCAGATTGAAGGTTTAAGTTATGTTGAGGTAAAAGGATTTAGAGGCTTACATGGTCCCCTGTTTCCGCCAAGTTGATACATACTGGTCTGTTCTTCTGCCACCTCTTAGGAACTATAAACTGAAACCTAAATAACACAAACACACACACATACACACCCTAACACACACATGCATACATATATATATATGCTGAAGAAAAATACGATTGTTTTATGCAAATGCATGTTTGTTATTATCACAACAATCCAAAACTGTTACAATTACAGTCTAGAATATTCTCACGCTTATTGTGCATATGCTAAAATATGCTAAAAGCAAAACATGGCACTCCGAACAAACAACAGCAAATGAGCACATAGTCAAATCATGCGACCCAAGTGTAGCTCAAAATAATGCGTTAAGATGCCGAGGTAACTGTGTTTATTGAAGAACATCCAGTAGTCACTGGTAAGCACAACCATGTTTGTCTGTCCCAACGCCTCCTCCACTTTAGCTTCTCATCTTCACACAAGTTGTTTATCATGGTTACAGTGGTTACAGGCTCTCAAAAACAGTACATATGTGCAGTCATTAGATGTGATGTGAATTAATTTAAGCAGACCCTCATCCTCCACAATGTGGAATGTCCTGCAAGCTGCAGCCACTCATTTAGCTATCGCTATTAAAAATGTGTTGGTTGTAGGGTTGTCCGGACATCTGTATTGCAAACTATCTAGTGTGGTCTGCGTTTGGCAAAGGGGAAAGGGGCTGTCTGCATCCTTTGTGTGCTTGGCCAGCAAGAGGTATCTGAGACTCAACATACTCCAGTGGTAACTCAATTCACATTGAAAGAAAATGTGAATAACTTTGGTCTTGTCAAGAGAACAGTCTGGCTGGACTTTGAAGTTGAACTTGGCATTCAAAACACAATTTTCTTTATCGCTTTCTGCTGCTTCACTTCAGGGCTCAATTTTCAAAAAGTGTAAGAGTTAATTATTCATCGAAATCCATAGAAGCATTTTATATCAAAAAATTCCCTCTCCCACCTCCATGTGGATGGTATTGTGTCTCTTTCAAGCTTGGGTCCTGCAAAGTATCTTACCTGTTCCTAGGATTGCACTATTTTGGACCTAGATCTCAGATGTTCCCGGAATCTGCTGGAGCCACTCTACCACATTGGGGGTTACAGCATAAAGTACACCTATCACCATGGCCAACACTGATGCCTTTACTCTCCACAAGCTTTCTAACTCCTCTTTCATCCTTGGTATTTTTTTTTTTTTTTTACCTTTTTTGTTTCCTGAGTTTGCTACCACTTGGGATTACTACATCTACCATTACTGCCCTCTTCTGTTTGTCAACCAGCAATATGTCAGTTGATTAGTTACCTTCATCTTATTGGTTGGGATGTGGAAGTCCCACAGGATCTTGCCTTGGTTGTTCTCAGTCACCCTTTGGAGGCGTCACCCATTTTGACCCATGGACTTCCAATCCATACTGCAGATGGGCCTGTATACTATACCAGCCACTTGGTTATAGCACTCCAGGTATGCTGCAAATGTCTGCATCTTGCACCCCACTGTTATGTGCTGCATTGTTTTGGGGGCATCTTTGCACAGTCAGCACCTTTGGTCCTATCTGGTGTGGTAGACCTTGGCCTCTATCAGTCTTGTGTTCAAGGCCTGTTCTTTTGCTACCATGATAAGTGCCTCTGCGCTGTCCTTCAGACAAGCCTTCTCCAGCCACTGGTATGTTTTCTTGGTTTGATTCACTTCCTCTTTCTTTTGGTGCTACACACTGTGCAGGGGCTTGTCTCGCCACAATGGTCCCTCTTCCTCTTCTTCCTTCTCACTGGGTTACTGTTGTCTCAATAATAGTGGCTCTAACGCTCATTAGTCTTCGGCCTCCTTCTTTCCGATTATCGTACAGGAACAGGGGTACTGGACCTGGGGTGAATCCCTCTATGTATGTTGAGGGCCTTTCTTGTTTTGGTATCTGTTACCTATATCTCCTTCCTTGGCCACGTTATTATACCAGCGGGGTATCTGATCACTGGCAGGGTATAGGTGCCGATGGCTCAAATCTTGTTCTGAACATTCAGCTGACTTTTCAGGGCCTGCTTCTTCTTGCTTTTCATTTACCTGCTGGATCCCAAGGTATTTGTAGCTGTCCGGTCATCAGCAATGTTGCCTTCTGGTAGGTCAACCCCTTCAGTTGTGATCATTTTGCCTCTCTTCATCATCTTTATCTAGCCTGAATGACATTCTGATGCCATTGATGTAGCTTCTGCAGGTGTGAATAAGTGAGTCAATGTCTTGCTCACTCTTCACATACAGCTTGAAGTCATCTATATAGAAGAGGAGACCGATGGTTTTCGGAACCGGTACCCAAAGCCTCTCTTTGTGATGATCTGGCTGTTGGGGTTCAGCCCTACGCAAAACAGCAGAGGAGGTAGGGTATCTCCTTCGTATATACCACACTTGATGCTAATTTGAGCAATTGGCCATGAATTGGCTTCAGAGTTGTCTTTCAAAACCCAATCGAGCTCTTGATAAAGGCTCTTAGTGTCCTGTTAATTTCTTTTTACAGCTCCAAGCACTCCAATATCTATGTGTGTGACACTGAGACATAGGCTTTTTTGTAGTCAATCCGGGCAGAGCACAGGTTGTTCTATTATTGGGATGTCTGGTGTTAATCGCTCTCTTGAGGTCATGCCACTGCATCGCAATTGGGTGGCCCACTCCAGAAGGCATATTTTCTTCTTTTGAAGCCTTTCTGTTGTTGATTTACTTCTGCGCTTTGGATCGTTGTTCTGTTACATCACCCATCCTCTGTTGAGCTTCAATTGGTGGACAGATGGCCTTAAGTTCTCCTGCTAAATGTCTTTATAAACTTGGGAATTCATTTTTCCGTTGATGACAGCAATCTGTCCAGGCCCCAAATCATGATCCCAATCCACCACACTTCACAGTCCGGATGAGGGTTTGATGTTGGTGTGATGGTGCCGGTTGGTGGCCTTTATTTTTTTCTACACATAGCGTTGTGTGTTCCTTCCAATCAACTCAACTTTGGTTTCATCCGTCCACAGAATATTTTGCCAGTAAATGTCCTGTACTTATATAGCAGCTTTCTTGTCATTGTTCATACACTGGTGGCAGTGACTACCTCGCAGGGTGCCACCTGCTCATCAGGAGTGTTAACCGTTCAACCATTCTTAATCGTAGGTTTCCTGAGAGCTCTTTTGTATGAGGCATGGTTCACATCAGGCAATGTTTCTTGAATAAAAGCAAACTCAAAACTGGTGTGTATTTTTTACAGGGCAGGGCAGCTTTAACCAACACCTCCAATCTCATCTCATTGATTGGACTCCAGTTTGGCTGACTCCCGACCCTGATCAGCTCTTGGAGAATTCATTAGCCTGGGGGTTCACATACTTTTTCCACCCTGCACTGTAAATGCCAACATGTTGTGTTCAATAAAAACATGAAAACATGTAATTGTTTGTGTGGTATTAGTTTAAACAGACTGTGTTTGTCTACTTTAGTGACATAGGTGAAGCTCAGATCACATGTTATGACCACTTTATGCAGAAATCCAGGTAATTCCAAAGGGTTCAAATACTTTTCCTTGCAACTGTAACTTCTCACTTAGATATGCTGTGGATTTAAACTGAGAGTTTTGAGATACTCACTCTGGAATTCTATCATGTCATTTGGAGCATCATTAAAATCTCCCCCTATAATTAAGTATGCATCTTTATATTTATCCTGTAAATCTTTCACTTTGGAACATACCTGACTAAACATGTTTTTTGCTTGAGTTACCCCATTGTAACTATACACATTACAGATAATGAAATGAGAGTTGTCCAGTTTTAAAACAACCATAATCCATCTACCATTATCAGAACTGAAATGGTCAATAATATTCCCTGTGAACTTATTGAAAAGAATAGTGATGAGAAGCATGAGAAAGATACATTTGATCCCCCCACTGACTTTTCCAGAATTTGCAGTCTGCATTACAATAATTTCTTTTTATTGTAGGAGTATAATATTGGCAAGAGTTTTCTTGATGAAGAGAAAGACTGCTTTCCTTTTAATTCTATCATGGAATGCCCTAACATTTGGTGAAACAATTTTTAATGACTTGAACTTAAAATGTGTCATTTACAAGTTAAAAAAAGAAAAGAATAAACCTTTTGTTAACTAGAAAACAGGAACTAATATAAGCCTTGAGAATAGGCTAACCTGATAGTCTGACCCAAATGTTGCTGGAGGGGGGCTGCACTCCATTCGTTATCGGACAGGTTGTTTTTACGTCCACCTGAGTGAGGGACATTGAACTGACTGTCGCTGTAGCTGACTGTGGGTCAGCTCCCGTGCTAAACGGCATCCCTCCACTAAGGACTTGGTTTTACAGTGATCATCTCTCTGGTTAATATTGTTATTGTTATATTTACAATTCCCAGTCACATTAACACACACATTCCCAGAGACACTGGCAGAGGTGGTGGAGTTGCAGACATTTTCAATTCTGCCCTATTAATAAACCCTAAGCCCAAACAAAAATTTAGTTCATTTGAAAATCTCATTCTTAGTATTTCCGATCCAACCATGAAAACGCCAATTATGTTTGTTATAGTGTATCGAGCACCTGGACCCTACACTGAATTTTTATCTGAATTTTCAGTTTCTCTCAGCTGTGGTCCTCAAAACAGATAAAGTCATTATTGTAGGTGACTTTAATATCCATGTAGACATTGAAAACGACAGCCTTGGTACGGCATTTCTCTCACTATTAGATTCATTCGGCTTCTGTCAGTGTGTACAAGAATCAACACACACTTTTAATCACACCCTTGATCTTGTTCTGACATATGGCATTGAAATTGAGCACATTGAAATTGAGCACTTAAAAGTCTCAAAATCTACTTTTATCAGATCATTATCTTCTAACATTTGAATTTCTGCTCATCAACTATAAACCAAGAGTCACTAGTTATTATAGCAGATGCATATCTGAGGAAACTGTTGAAAATTTTAAAGAAATTATTCCCTCTGCATTAATTTCAGTGCCATATCCCAAAATAACAGAGGAGTCATATCTTAAATTTAGCCCCTCCCAGCTTGATCACCTTGCCGATTTCACTGCCGGCTCTCTACGTGCTTCACTCGATTCCATTGCCCCAGTTAAAAAGAAAACAAAACCAGTAAAGAGACTAGCTCCGTGGTATAATCTTAACACTCGCAAGTTAAAACAGAAAACTCATAAACTTGAAAAGAAATGGCGTTCCACTAAACTGGAAGAGCCACACATGGCCTGGCAGGATAGCCTTAAAGTATACAGGAAGGCCCTTCGCCGAGCAAGAAAAGACTACTATTCAGCGTTGATAGAAGAAAACAAGAATAAGCCCAGGATCCTTTTCAGCACTGTAGCCAGGCTGACTGAGAGCCATCATTCTATTGAACCATGCATTCCTAGAGCCCTCACCTGTAATGATTTTATGAACTTCTTCAATAATAAAATTAGACTTATCAGAGAAAATATCCTACACTCCACAGATTCCAGTTCAGCAACAGGAATTATAGAGGCTGTTATTAGTCCTGATGTGTGTTTGGAAAGCTTCCATCCAATTGACCTTAAGGAACTAACGACAACATTATCTTCATCTAAATCATCAACCTGTATACTAGACCCCATACCTACTAGGTTGCTCAAAGAGGTTTTACCCCTAATTAGAAATCCACTACTAAACATTATCAATCTATCCCTTGTAACAGGTTATGTGCCCCAGTCATTTAAAGTAGCTGTAATTAAACCGCTCCTAAAAAAACCTACCCTAGACCCAGAAGTTTTAGCCAACTATAGACCAATATCCAACCTCCCCTTTCTTTCAAAGATTCTAGAGAAAGCAGTAGCGAAACAACTATGTGGCTTTCTTCAGTATAATAGTCTATTTGAAGAGTTTCAGTCAGGTTTTAGAAAGCATCACAGCACAGAAACGGCATTGGTAAAAGTTACAAATGACCTCCTCACTGCATCTGATGCGGGACTTATCTCTATACTAGTCTTATTAGATCTTAGTGCAGCTTTTGACACTATCGATCATCACATCTTACTACAGAGGATGGAACACCAAATTGGCATTAAAGGATCTGCTCTAAGATGGTTTAAGTCCTACCTATCTGATAGATATAATTTTGTTCATGTTAATGATGAATCATCAAGATATGACAAGGTTAGTCATGGAGTCCCACAAGGTTCTGTGCTTGGACCATTACTATTTACTCTATATATGCTTCCTGTAGGTAAAATTATTAGAAAGCACTCCATACATTTTCACTGTTATGCAGATGACACACAACTATACTTATCAATGAAGCCAGATGAAACCCATCAGTTAGCTAATCTACAGTCATGTCTTAAGGACATTAAAAACTGGATGTTTCATAACTTTTTAATGTTAAACTCTGACAAAACTGAAGTCATTGTGCTGGGCCCCAAACACATTAGAGACTCATTATCCAGCAACATAGTTAATCTGGATGGCATTGCCTTGGCCTCCAGCACCACTGTCAGAAACCTGGGTGTTATCTTTGACCAGGAGCTGTCTTTTAAATCACATGTTAAACAGATTTCAAGGACCGCCTTCTTTCACCTCCGTAACATTGCTAAAATCCGGCACATCCTGTCTCAACAAGATGCAGAAAAACTAGTTCATGCGTTTGTTACTTCCAGGCTGGACTACTGTAATTCTTTATTTTCAGGTTGCCCTAACAAAATTTTAAAAACTCTTCAGTTAATCCAAAATGCAGCAGCGCGTGTACTGACTAGAACTAATATCAGAGACCATATTTCCCCCATACTGGCTTCTCTGCACTGGCTCCCCGGTTAATTTAGAATAGAATTTAAAATCCTTGTTCTCACCTACAAAGCTATTCATGGTCAGTCACCATCTTATCTTGAACAGCTCATAGTACCCTATCGCCCATCCAGAACCTTACGCTCCCAGGATGCAGGGTTATTGGTGATCCCAAGAATTTCCAAAAGTAGAATGGGAGGCAGAGCTTTCAGCTATCAAGCTCCTCTCCTGTGGAACTATCTTCCAGTCTTGGTACGGGAGGCAGACACACTCTCTGATTTTAAGAGTAGGCTTAAAACCTTCCTTTTTGATAAAGCTTATAGTTAAGGCTGGCCTATCTAGCCCTTAGTTATGCTGCTATAGGCTTAGGTTGCTGGGGGAACACTCCATGATTCACTGAGCTTTCTTCTCTCCCCCCTCTGACTCCGACTCCTTCTCTGCTCCTGTAAATGTCCATATCCTTACACTAACTTTACTGGAGTCATTGTGCTACATTGTGTTACCATCCTGCAGGTTTTTCTAGGTCGCGGTGGGAGGTGCTGCCTGATGCCCCCTGGCCACATTAGGAAAGGAGATCCTGTGACTTGGATCCCGTGACTTGGATCCTGTGACTTGGATCCTAGGCTGGATTTCCAAGTGCAAATCGGGACCCACAGATCACAATGGCTTCTGGATCAATAGACTACACCTGCTTCTGGACCACTACACTTCACATATCCCTGGATTTACAGATTCTACATACTCTTGGACTCAGCAACACCCAGATCTTGCTACATGGAGTACAATGACTCCTGGACCAACAGAGTCCACCTGCGTCTGGATCACTAGACTTTCCATACATCCGGACTCATAGAATCCACAGACTCTGGGACTCATGGATGTTTTATGCATTCTAAATGAACTGTTGTTATCATGTTTTTGTGTTCTGTACAAGTGACATTTATTGCACGTCCGTCCATCCTAGGAAGAAGGATCCCTCCTCTGTGGCTCTTCCTGAGGTTTCTTATTTTCCCTGTTTAGGGTTTTTTAAGTTTTTCCTCACCCGGTTCGAGGGTCTAAGGGCAGAGGATGTCACATCTGTACAGTTTGTCAAAGCCCAGTGAGATAATGTGTAAATTGTGATTTCGGGCTATACAAATAAAATTTGATTTGATTTGATTTGAATAGGTTTTTTCATTTCGAATGATGTGATATGCATGTGTGAATGCAAAGTATTACATGTTTTCTGTGAACCAGTTTAGTCTGAGGCTGAGCATCCATTAAGTGATTTACTTTGTGGCTCTCCACATCTTTTAACTACTGTTCTTCTTTTTCATAGGACAGGAGCTGTTAGGCTTAGCAGCAGCCAGGTGATCCCTCTTGGTGGTGGTTCTTTCATTCCCCTTGGAGTAATGTATGTGGCTGCTGTCAGTATGGAATTTTATGAATTTTACTTACTTGGGTGCTCATGCCCATATAATCCAAGCAATTTCAATAGGTCCCCACAACAACATTGGTTTAGGCCAGGTCCTAGTAAAATTCCCAGAAAAAGATGTATATTTCAAAAAATTACAGACAGTAGAGAAAAGAAAAAGACACGCAAACATTGTCTTAAAGAGCCTTTGGGGCTCAGGTATGTTGACAATGTGGCTCTTCACGTAGACCACTATTTATGTTAACAATACAAGGAGACAATTAAGTGGTTGAATTTGGCTACCAAAATTAATCAATAATTATAGATAACCAATGATTATTAGAATAGTAAGATCTAATTTACATTAGATCACCTCAATTAATCAGTCTCATGACATCTACTAAACTGTGAATTTTGAATTGTGTGTAATAATTACAACCAACATTCCCTCATCAACAGCTAGGCGGAGCTATTAACAGTGTAGAGGTTGACAAAATTCACTCTTGTGCAACGTTATACAGACAGCATGTTTTCCAAAAGTGTTTATTCAAGAATCAACCAGAAAGAAACACACAACACCTGTTCTAAGATGTAAAACATTAATTACTTTTATATACAAGGATGTGCATGTTTTTGTATGTGTGTTTGCAATTGAGAGAGAATCAAAATGGCTGCTGAGGCCAATGGATGTTAAACAAAGGCAAAATGACCGAAAACTGTATAATTGTCTGTCACATGTTCCTTTATTTGGGGCTCAGAACCTGCATGTTAAGACAGTGTTGTTTATGTGTGAGGACGTGATATAAAGGAGATGGTTAGTTGCATGCAAGACACTGAGACTGTCTATGTCAGTTAACTAACCTAAATTTATAATTGTGGCTAATCCACTTATTAATAAACTAACTACAGCCACAACAATACCATTTAACAATGCAAAATAAAATAGTTTCATCAATTACGCGGTTAGCCATGCTGTGCTGATTAAATGTGCCCAGGTCAACTTTACCAGTCCTTAAAAGGGGGGAGATGTTCTCCTGGTGAAGCGATCCTTGTTTGATGGAGAGTCCAAGTTTAGGCCCTTGCGAGGAATTCTCATGGAGAATGCTGTTCCTGCTTTTCAGTCCTGTTGCTGGAGAAAACCGGTTGCTCCTTTGCTCCTTGCACAGTTAGCAGTTGTACTGAACTCTCCAGTAACTCCACTTGGTAAGGGTTAGGGCTGGTTAAGGCAGGCCTGGTTGCTGCCGCTGGCTAAATTCGAGCATGTTGGGTTCTCAGCAAGAGCTCTGTGGCTACAGCTCCGAAGATAGCAGGACGAGAGAGCTCTTTGACTCCAGCTCCGATGAGAGCAGGGAGAGAGAGAAAAAAAGAGGCAGACAGTCTCCCTTTGTATGCCTGTCCCCTTCTCAGATGTCGCGTGACAGCTCTTGGTTCCATCAGCGAGGTATTTACCACCAAGTTGTAAAAAGTTGGAGGCTGGGAGCATCACTCAGTTTTGGGGCCCAACATAGCTGAACTTTTCCACAGTTTAATGGTTTCAATTAGTGATAAAATGTAGGAGCATGTGGTAGAATTGGAAAAAAAAAAAAAATAATAATAAACAGGATGCTGACAATCATCATCAACAGCAATAACAAAAACAACATCAATAAGCAAACATCACACAAGAGTAGATTGACACAAATGACAACAGCTCTACATTTGACAGCTCTAATACTACTCCAGCTTCCAGGATGCTGTGCAGCCGCCTGCATGATAAATATGTTCATTAATGAGTTCTCCTGTTTCTTATCTTACCTTCAAAACCTTCAGTCGAAGGACTCTTTTTCCATGTTACTATCTCCCAGTGTTTGGACAACTGACCGGGTCCAGAGTCCACCATTGCTGTAATTGGCCTGAAGGAGTTGACTGAGATGACAGAATTCTTCGCTTCTTAAGGGCTCTGGATGCCAATTTGCAACTATTTCAATTTTCATTATGTTGTCAAAGGAGCGCGACAACATGAAATTATCATTTGCTTGTATCTACTCCACTGTGGAACATACTTCAGCAAGTTAAGTGTTTGAAAATGAATTGTCAAATGGTGATTCCATTTTCATTTTTGAATTGTTGAAAATTTGCATTTTTTGCACACATTTTAATTTCTATTTTGACCCCAAAACAGCGTAGTTGCATGCAAATGTAAATGAAATAGATGTTTCAGTTATTACATTTAAATATTGTTCACTCCAAAGCACACGTCTTTGAACATAAAATGCAAAATTATAATTTATTTTTTTCATTTCCAAGTTATTATAAAATTTGATTTTAATTTTCTTTTCAAGACCATGGTGACATGTAACTGGAATTACAATATATGTTTTTGATGTTCATATTGAAAATCGTATACTGTCAAGCAACTTGGTTCTTTAAAAATGAAATGTTGAATACTGTTTTCATTTTTATTTTATATGGTTCTAAAATGCCCATGCAGGTATGGGAAAATGTACATTTAAATTGGACTATTTCATTTTCATTTAAATGTTTACTTTTCCACATGTATATGGAAAATTGTAATAATATTTTAGATTTCCATTTTAATCTGAATAAATTTAGCCCTATTGAGTCCCTACATCAGCTTGCATGTATCTTTAAATTAGCTGTTGTTCTTGGACAAAATTTTTTTGTCAAAACAAAAGTATTTATGATTTCATCTGTGTAGGGTTTTCTTTCTTCCCAGTGTCTTGCATCGTAGTTGGTGTTGAACCTGTCCACTGCTATCAGCTTCACTCCTGAAATATAAAGAAAAAAAATATTAATACGGATTACTATGAACTCAGTTTTGACAGCTTGTATAATTTTAGGTTATTTTAGGTCTGAAATCTCCTTTAGAACTGAAAGACTCACATTAAGTTTTTAAGGTAAAAATCTAAGGTGCTAACTAACATTATCATAGTCTTAACAGAATATAACATGGTTTTGTTAAAGTGCAATTCATTCTGTCTGTCTCGTTTTACTTTTTACTTTCATCCGTTCTTCTCGATATGTCTTTATAGGTGTCCATTGCATAGCCCTGAATAATTGATGAATGACTGATACTGTATCTGTATCTGTGAAATAAAATCTGGTAAACTTCTTTTTCTTTTTTAACAAAAAGGAACATATCAAAAAAATACAAGACTAAAATCAAAATATTCAGTGAGACCAGAGAGGATTTGGTATAGACACAGTCAACTCTTACTATTTGGTAAATAATACCCATATTTAAAAATGATGTCAGCTGATTCAGCCTAATCTGGGACATTTTTTGCATTTCAGATTCCTGATATATATTGCAATATGAAACAAAACATAGTTAAATGGTAAATGTCCTGTATTTATATGGCGCTTTTCTAGTCATTGTTGACCACTCAAAGCACTTTTACACTACAGGTTTTGCATTCACCTATTCACACACACATTCATACACGGATGGCAGTGACTACATCACAGGGTCCAAGCAATATGGGATTCAGTGTCTTGGTCGAGGACACTTCGACATGTTAACTGCACAGCCGCCCCATTGTAATTTGTTTCATGGTGTACAAACTATTAATCTCAGTCAGGGGAATCAAATGGTTTCGTCATTACTTTAATGTAACTACCAGATGCCAGCATAGACCACAGATTCCACCATGGTCGCAATTAATTTAAGCCGTTATGGCTACTGACATCTTTATTATCAGTGCCATGACATACTGCATTTAATGCTCATTGAAAAATACAGAATTAATTTTCCAGGGACCCAAATCATGTCATCACAGACTGATGAAAAATAATCCTGGACCTGTATGTAAAATAAGATAATAAACAAAAATAAATGTTAATTCATTCCATCCCCTGCAGAAATATTGACTTACATTGCTGTTTCTATGGATTGAAAATAATTCTAGCTTTAACTATAAAACAAACAAAAAGAACAGCCTTCTTTTTTATAATCATTATCATCAATCATCGTTTACATTTAAGTCATCAAACAAGCTTGCTAAAAATTTGATCTTGGGTCAGTAATGGTGAGTAAAGACTACATGACTTTCTGCAGTTTACACTTGGCCTATATGACTTAATGACTGGGAGGCATTAGGTTATTTTCAGTTCAAACTACACAACTCGCTGGCCACACCCTACATGATTCTTCACCAGGAGAAGTTCCTGTCTCATCTTGGGCCTGATCTAAAAAGGGAGTTGAACTTACCCAGGATATGTTTCTGTTATCTGGCTTCACTAACCCTTACAGCTGCAATCGTACTAAGCAGTCACACAAAGCTGGTTGTCATCTTATTAAGTCAACCCAGGATTTCCCAAACCATTTATGGGTGTTTTCACACAAAAAAGGTGGAATTCGCAACATATAAAAATAACAAAGTTGTAATTGGCAAATGCAGCAAGCATAACTGGTGAAATAAAATCAAAGATTGTGTGAATGTGTAAACTAATAAACTCATGATATAACTGCTCCATCATTAAGGCATGCCTAGATCCAGGCTTTATTTACATTTGTAGGCTTATATGGAAGCATATTCTATTAAATTAATGAGTTCTTTAGACGTACTCTTATTTTGTGCATTTTACAGTTGTAGCCATTACACTTTCAGTAGTAATACAACTCGGTCAAATGTATTTGGCAAGGCAAGGGAGGGCGAGTTTATTTGCATATCACATTTCAACAGGAAGGCAATTCAGAGTGCTTTACAAAATATTAAAAATAATATTTCAAAGAGGACAAAAGCATGAAAAACAACATGTACCAACATCATATACTTAGATGAAAAGCATTTAAAGATGAAATTGAATAGAAATCCTAGAAAGCAAGCAACTAAAATCCTACAAATCTAACTCATTGTATAAGAAAATATACAACAAAATCAGAAACGCTTCAACTGGCTCACAAGGTGCAGGAGAGAAAATAAGAACAAGCAATAAAAACATTTAAGACAGACCACTTACACCATCTCTATTAAATAGTAGAACAAGAACGCTAAGTATACATTTGCATACAAATTATTGCAGTAAAACTTATTGCACATTTAATTGCACATCATTAGGGCTCTGTGCAAAGTTTATATTCAATTTTTTGATGGACGCCGGGTAAAAACTGTTCTTTAATCTGTTGGTAGTTGTCTTCTGACTCCTGTGTCTCCTACCTGAAAGCAGGAGAATGAATATACTGTGACCGGGGTGGAAACTAAAAAACTAATAGAAAATGAAATATATAAGAAATAGAAGAATAAAATTGAAAGTGTACTGCTGGCAAAAAGGTCTTTGATTTAAAAGAACTGAGAATAGTGGCTGATCTGCACTTCTCTGGGAATTTGTTCAAGATGTGTGGGGCATAAAAATTGAATGCTGATTTTTGGTGTAAAGTTTCTGCAGAGACATCGTTCCTTGATTGTTGAAACATTCTTAAGTAGGCTGACTTTGTGAAAGTCTCTAATATGATATAATAAGGTTCATGTTTGAGTCCATGACAACACCCAGATTGATATGATTTCTTTGTGTTTATGAACTGGAACTAACTGATAAATTTTAATCATTCTTCTTTGCCTCCAAATACAATGACTTCAGTTTTATCTTCATTTATCTGAAAGATATCCTGACACATCCAATCATTGAATTGTTCAATGCACTAAGATTCTTTATGAGACTGTAGTCACCTAGTGATGGGATTATGTTGATTAATGTGTGGTTTGCATAACTGTGGTACCAGATTTTGTTGCTTTCTATAATCTTTTTAATATCAGCATGCAGATATTAAAAAGAAGGGGCACTAGAAGTGAGTGAACCTTAGAAGAACTCATATTTGTCCATATAGATTTGTAGTTAACAATTGACACAAAGTAGTCCCTGTCCTTTAAGTAGGATTTAAACCAGTTTAATAATTTTCAATAATATGTTGTGGTCAACTGTGACAAGTGCAGCACTGAGATTCAGTAATGCTATGACCGAAGTTCTACCACCGGCTGTGTTTAGGTGGATGTCATTAAAGATTTGAGCAGTGTCATTGCTGTGGTGTCGTCGAAACCCTGAGTGGTAGACATTAAAACAGTTCTTTAGGGCCAAAAAGTTTTTTAGTTGTTGATAGACAGTTTCAATGATTTTACTGAAAAACAGGAGATTGGATATGGGCCTATAACTGTTAATTTTGAAATTTGTCTAAGTTGTTCTCTTTTAATAGTGGCTTGGTGTCAGCAGTTTTTAAGACCTGTGGAAACATGATAACAATTTGTAGAAGATCTCAGACAATGCAACCAGAGATACTTTTAAAAAGTTCAGTTGGCAGAATATCAAGGCAACCGGTGAAGGATTTCAACTGTTGTATAATATCGAGCAGTGGTTAGCACTGTCGCCTCACAGCAAGAAGGTCCTGGGTTCAAATCCGGGTCAGGACGTTTCTGTGTGGACATTGCATGTTCTCCCTGTGTCTGCGTGGGTTCTCTCCGGGTACTCCGGCTTCCTCCCAAATTCCAAAAACATGCAAAACTGGGGGTTAGGTTAATTGGTCACTCTAAAATTGCCCGTAGGTGTGAATGTGAGTGTGGATGGTTGTTTGTCTCTATATGTCAGCCCTGCGATGAACTGGCGACTTGTCCAGGGTGACCCCGCCTTCGCCCCAAGATGCTGAGATAGGCTCCAGGCCCACCCACGACCCCTAACGGAATAAGCGGTAGAAAATGAATGAATTATCCTAATATCCAGGTTATAAATCCTAAGTCACTCTTTGGGATCAAATAAAATAATAACTAACTGAAATGTGAAAGAAGTTCAAAACTTTATAGAGATTCTATCAGTCGTTTAGCAAGCATTCTACCTCACTTCCAATTGTGGTTGTTGTTGCTGCTGCCTTCTTATGCTCTACTTTAAGCTCCACTAATTCTACTTAAGTCCATATTACTGATAAATTTAAAAGTATTTTTTTTGTCTTCTTCAATTTCATTTCTCTGCTTAGTGACATTTTTTTATTAAGCATAAAACAATGGTCATTTAAGCACTTGACATTTAGCTTAGTTCTGCTAAGTTAAACTTTATTGTTAATTACTAGGCTTAACCAAGTTAATAACTATGCCTTCGCTTTAGGGCATTAAAACATGACAGGATTTCTTGTTGAAGTCAAAAGCTGTCCGAGAAGCAGAGGCCTATCCAAACTTCTATTTTTGACATATGGGGGGCAGCAATACGCCTTTTCTGTGTCTAGTCTGCTGGAAACTCACAAGAAGAAGAAGAAGAAGAAGAAGAAGAAGAAGAAAAAGAAGAAGAAGAAGCCTTGCCAGCTGCAGCCATCATGACGTTGGAGTCTGACAAGTGTTGTCCAGTATTGTACCGATCCAGATTGTAGCAGCAGTCAGACAGAATGTAGCTCCACAGGTTGTCACTGACTGTAGCCTGGATTTAAAAAAAAAAAAAAAGTGGAAAAAAAAGTTTATCGGCTTAGCTCTTGTGTCCTCTGAGGTTGAAGGGTGAAATGATGATTCATGCTGGCCTGTGCAGCAGCAACAGAGCAGTTTCCAAGCGTGGATAATTTAAACATCTGCTCTGGACATTTCCCCTGTGTCCTGTGCTTGGGAGGAAAATAATGGCAGCACTTCTTGAAAGTAAAGCTTATAGTTGTGGATGGAGACAAGAGAAGAGGGTTCCGGTATTATTCTAATGTGGCTATTATCTACGTACAAAGTTGCTGAGAATCTGAACACTGGGGTCACTTTAAGGCAGCCCACAATTTTTTTCTTACAATTTGTGGGCTGGCAGGCACGCCATATAACCAAGTTCCAGTGTAAAAACAACTGAAAAAGTGGATTTTTCATGATACTTCCCCTTTAACAGTGAGGATGACACTGCCACTTTTAAAACATTTGTGTGGCAGCATTTTGGGTACCCGGTGAAAATAACAAATGGGGACAGTGACAGACAAGTAACGAACAATATGAGCACTGTAAGAAATCATTGCCTTACACTACGGCTAACATGAGCAGTATGCAAAGACAACTACGGAGCCACCATAGCTCTCTACTAAAATCAACTGCGCCTGTGAAGAAAAGAGGTAAAGGCCAGAAAATGCTGACGCCTTTGCCACTCAACATCCACTGTCAAGTGCTTGAGTCACTGCAGTCCGAGAGATATCTGCCTTTTCCTTGCAGCTGACAATAGGACATTTTCTATGAAATAAAATTAGGGATTTCAGTGCCTCCCACATGCATAGTTAAAACACATACCCCCAGCCAGCACTTGAATGTTTATTTACGGGTCAATCAACATCAAAAACGGAAGGTAATTTACTGATGAATTTGGTTTTGATTTTGTAAAGCCAATCACAGTGATATTGTTACAGTGTTTTTAATGTCTGACAAAGAAATGTATATCATTTTTTTAAGCAGTTCTGTTTGCAAAATTACATTACATACGTACAGGTGGCTATGGCTGAGATGGTAGAGCATCTGTCCAGTGATAAGAAGGTTGTGTGTGAATGGTTAAAACACATGATGAGCAGGTGGCACCCTGCGAGGTAGTCACTGCCAACAGTATATGAATGTGTATGAGCTGTGTATGTGAATATTGAAATATTAACTGATAGTATTTAAACTACATGCACTTTTTAACTGTACATTTTGAAAAGTGCTATATAAATAAACTTTAATATTTCAGTGTTGAGGGTTGGTCATCTACCATCTAAGGCAGTTATAAAATATTTTAAATGCACCTGCATTGTTTTGTGACTCACATAAAAGACTATTTTTTTCCAGTCATGTATATTGTCATTTAAGTTTGTTTTTTTTAAGTAATGTTAAAATATTGTATTGTCTTGTCTTGTGAGAAGACAAGATGATACACTTTTTGCAGTTTTGAAATCCCTCCTTAGCCACCGTTCACACCTTGGCTCATGTGATACCAGCAACTCATATGATGACCGGGGGGGGTAACAACCCAAATGGGTGGATCTGGGTCACACAGATTGGGGGCAGGGCATATTGTACCCTTGTTTTTATAATAAGTGTATCTTATTTACAGTGTTGTAGTGAAATTGAATCTTGCCTCTGTGCGATAGAAACAGCTGAGGAGGTGAAGTTACAGCTTTTGAGTCCCTTTTTCACTGCCTTTTAAAGGCACTTATTCCCCACCTTAACGTCTGTGTAAAAGTTGCCAAGGCGGCTTGAGGGATCAGTTTCAATGTGCCTCTGATGTCAGGGTCCGGTAGTGTTAAGTGTCTGTCTGTTAGGGTCTTTCTGTATTTCCTGTTTTATTTTGAAGTTTTGTTTGTATCTTAATTCCTATGTCCTGTCAAGTTTTCTCCCTCTGGTACATGTGATTGCCTCTCCTCCCTAATGTGTTTCACTTGTGTCTAATTGTCTACCCCTTCCTTGTGTATTTAATCCCTGTGTCCCTTTCCTCTTGGGTCAGATTGTCTTCTCTTCCCAGTGAGCAGTCCAGCATTTTGATCTTTTTTTGTTCCTCAACTACTGTTTGACTGTCCACTTAAAGTGTGCCTTTGGTTATTAGTTAGATCTCCCGCTATCGACCCATTTTCGGATTAAAACGGGTTTGATTAAGAACCTCCCTTTTGAGTTTCTGCATTTTTGAATCCTCCTGAGAATGTACCTGATATCTGATCTACCTACAGAGGTAGTATCAGAGGCACATTTGATAAAAGCCTGTATCTGTATAAATATGTAACCACCTGGCCAGATTAAAGGTGGGGTTTATTATAAAAATATTAATAATAGGTTTACTTATATAGTACTTTCAAACAAGCCACAAAGAGCTTTAAAGATTAAAAAGTTCATAGAAATTAAAATCACAAACCCAAAAATTCAACCCCCACCCAAAATAAGGTAGCACTGAGCCCAAACTTTAACAACTGAGCAAGATGCCTACTAGAATAAATAGGCACTAGGCATCTATTGAAGTAAAACAGAAATAATAGTAAATGTGTAAAATGCCCAAATAACAAAAGAAACTAAAATATTAATCTACCCAGAATGAGTCCAATTTAAAATGTAATTAATGTTACATAAATCTGATAAACCATCAAATACAAGAAGGAAAATTATTCTTTCTAGTCTAAACTATACAGTGGGGGTGCTTCTCTATGAAGATAGCGACTCCTGACATGGCTCGCATTTGTTGAGTTTCTGGCATGCTTATGGATGTTTCCTGCATGCTTTTATTGATTTTTATTGTTGAGCCAGAATGTTGATGGCGACAGTGTTATATCCGGCCAACCTATGGCATGCTGTTCACCAGAAACCATGTTAGGCTTCCCTACTCACAGGACTACCCGTTGGAACTGAGCCAAACTTCAGCCAGAGCCAGCAGAGGTATCCCTTCACGCTAACAACATACTGTACATTTGACGTTACTTAGAGGACACAAGTGAATGCAGGTAGAAAGAAAAAGAGGGTCCAGAGGAGAGATATGGAACAGACTGAGGAGGAGGGGTAGCCAGCTACCTTTACCTGCCACAACCCTGTCAAATGTGCAATCTCTATGGAACAAGACTGAGGAACTTAACACACTCGTCCAGTCCGATCTGGATTATTGACAAACCAGTCACCTCTGTTTCATAGTGACTTTGCTTTCTGGATACGTGGAGTTTTATTTGGAAGGTTTTACCATCATTTGCTTTGATAGAGAACACAGAAGTCGATTGGGGGCAGGCTCTGCACGGCTGTCAACAGTTAGTGGGCAACAAACATCACATTGGAGGAGACTGAATGGTGTAAACGCCATAAATTAATGACTGTGTCCCTCAGATCACGTTATCTCTCCAAAAAGTTCTTCTAGATCATTTTGATTTTAGTGTAAGTATCATGGCCTGATTTTAATCTAGCCACTGACATCTGCTGACTGTTACGTTGAAGAGAAGCCATGGTTAAATGACTCCACCCATGCTCTCAGACATGCATGTCGACAAGCTGAGAGAAGATGGAAGAAGGACAAACAAAGTGTCTTATGAAATGTTAAGGCAAAGTTTGTCTGATTATTCGAGGGCAGAAAAAAATTGCAAATTCTAAGTTTATTTCTATCTTGGTCTCCAATAACACAGGCCACAGGTCTCAGATTCTTTTTAGTGTTTTTAACTCTCTTACATCTCCTATCACACCTTCACCTGACTTCTGTAATTCTTTTCTCAAATTCTTTGTTGAAGAAAACATCTGTCCTTAGATCTTCCTTAATCACACACACTGACCATGATCCTTCTGCTTCTCCTATGTGCAAAGCTTTCCTGGAACATTTTGACCCAATTTCTCTCTCCTCTCTATCCAAGGTGGTCCACAATTCTATGGCCTACAAACTGCTCCTCAGACTGGATTCCCTCTAGACTTCTTAATGAAGTCTTTGACACTGTTGGACCATGTATAATGTCTCTGATAAACACCTTTTTGTCTCTGGTTGCGTTGCAGCTGCATTTAATTAAGCTGTTGTGGAACGCTTGTTAAAAAGGGAAACTTGGGCCCCTCAGTTCTTTCCAACGTCAGGCCCATTTCTAAATTGCCTTTTCTATCTAAAGAGGTTAAAGAGAAAGTAGTTTTTACCCAGTTACAGACATGATTGATATTAATGTATGAGAAGTTTCAGTCTGTATTTTAAGACCTCACCACAGCACTGAAACTTCACTTTTAAGAGATTTTAATGATTTGATTTTAATAGTAGTCAGGATACACAGTCAACTGTTAAAATTTAACAATGGCATTAACAATGTAGATCAATGATTCCTTTTATCGTGCTTGAGGGATGATGTCCGGTTTGGAGGTGCTGCCCTCAGGTGGTTTCAATCCTACCTCTCACACAGGAGTTTCTCAGTCCACCTGGGGATAGTACTCCTCTGAAACAGCCCCATTTAACTGAGGGGTCTCTCGAGGTTCTGTTCTGGGTACGATCCTCTTTCAGAATCAGATGATGTCCAATTGTACTTGCCTCTAAATCTACAAGCTCAGGGTTCATTGCAGCCATTGCTCAAATGTCTGGATGACAATAAATCATGGATGAGCTTACATTTTTTTGAGCTTAATGAAAGCAAGACAGAGGTTATAGTTTTTGGACAACCTGAGCAGCTAGATGTATGCAATCTCGGCATTGGCCATTTAGCGCCTAACATCCACCCCTTGATATAAAGCCTTGGGATTTAGTTTGACAGTTTTTAAATTTGACAAGCAGATTTCCTCTGTTGTGAAATGTAGTTTCTCTCAGCTGAGAGTTATTACCAAAGTAAAGACATATCTCACTCCTAAAGATTTAGAGAGGCTGATCCATGCCTTTATAACATCTTGACTTGATTGTTGTAATTCTCTGTATGTGGGCTTAGACCAGTCCTTTATTAAACACCTGCAGCTTTTCCAAAACACTGCTGCCTGCCTCCTGACAGAAAGAAAAAATAGAGACCACATTTCACCTGTACTGTGCTTCCTACATTGGCTCCCTGTTTGCTACAGGATCAACTTAAAATGTATCCTGCTGACTTTTAACTGTGTCACTGGACTGGTGCTGCCCCACCTAGCTAAACTGCTTCAGATTCACATTCTAGCTATAGACCTGAGATAACAATGGTGCTCACACAAAATATGGACACTTTGGGCACAATTTGGACATGTTCACTGTGAGGTGTACTCATTTGTATTGCCAGCTATTTAGACCATAATGGCTGTGAGTTGAGTTATTTTCAGAGGGCAGTAAATCTATACTCCTATACAAGCTGTACACTGAATACTCTTAAGTATATCCAAGTTTCATTTCTGTGGTGTTGTCTGTTGAGAAGATATAATAAAATGGTTGCTGAAATATGAGGGTTGTACTCACTTTTGAGATACTGTAGGTGCAATTTTGTGTGGATATACATGATTCATAAAACGCATTTGTGACATTATATGTACCAGGGGAATATGTTAGCACATACACTGCTTTATTATAAAGGGGAATAAAGCATCTGGTGTGTGATTATTAATGACAAAACACTGCACCTTCTTTTTGTGGTCTAATTTATAGTCTGAGGCACAGAATGTACATGTAAGATCAGACACTTAAACATGTCAAATGGCAACATTATTTATGAATCCCTAGAGAAAAATACTAAATGTATTGTATGGCCATCATTGCATGTTGAGCCCTCCACATGTTGAACCAGGTTATAAGAAGAGTGAGTTATATTTAAAAATGCTGTAGTGGTTTGATTTGACTCATCATCTATATAAAAATTCTCCGCATTGATGGATTTATAATAATCAGTTGTTATAATGGACAGAAGTTCAGATAATTCTTTTAAAATACATGGTTTGTTTTTTTAGGCGATA
>KV751382.1:1733248-1754984 GCA_001698575.1 Mola mola | reverse complement strand
TCCATTAAATCACTGACACATGTACAAAACATAACAGGAAAATAGGAAAATAAATGGTTCTGCTCCAGTTGTTAATATTGTACAACTGACTCTGCAGAAGGTTTTCAAAACCTACCTAATGCTCATTCTGCAAAGGACATAATTTTAAAACACACTGTTCATTGTTGGCTATTTATTTTCATAAATGTTAAAGTGTTACATTCAAATGTTCTCTGATATTAGAATATAACACTCTATAAAGCACACTATAACATAATGTAATACGAATATTGAAATAACTTAAAACGCACATGTTTTTTTTATCAGCCTACATACAGACTCCTTTCAATTAGGTTTATATATTATGTGACTGAAAGTCAAGCAAAATGTCGACATACAACTGATCTCGAATCAACAAAAAAAGCTTTCATCTAGATTTCCCTTTTTAACTTTTTTTTTACTGATATTAATACTGTTATTACATTATCAATAATATTCATATACTAATAGGGGTTTGACACCATGCCTTTTTCCTAATTCAATTAGTTTTGCAATTCTACAAGTACTGTGATTTAATAGTATTAATTATTGCAGTTATCTTTTCCTTAAAAGGTTAAATCATACTGTTAACAACAGCTTTGGGGAATCTGGCTTCATTTTTTGGTGAGAGAAAACAGCCACTTGCATTTACAAAGATGTGTGGTTATCAGTAACAGTATGATAAATTGAAAAATATTATTTCCCACTGGCAGTACTGGTTTTATATAGTTTTATCCATGTCATGAATTTAATACCGTTTTACAAAATAACCACAAAGTGTCAGGGCATGAACACAAATGAAACAACAAAAACAAAACCTATTGCTTCTCTAAACAGTGATTTAGGCAGATAAGTGCAGCTTCGGCAGGCTTGTTTCATGAGTCCTCTGTAAGTCCTAGCAAAATAGCACCGGGGAAGATAACACCAGGTAGGCAAACTCACATTTGACTCACTCACACTGTAAAAACAATACTGAAGAAATGAACAGCAGGTGAGGGATTAGAAAACTGCTCATATGGTGTGCATGAGTAACATCTCCAGAGCAGAGTTATTGGACATGCTACACTGTTCAGGAGCAGAAGCGGCAGCTGAATCTCCTGCCTCTCCCATAAGCTCACACTCTCTCCATCTGTCCAGCCCAGAACGCTTTTCTGGAGACTCTGGAGATTGTCGTTCATTTATTTCGCAGTGCGAATTACACTCTGAATTCAATGCCCCCGCCTTTCTTTCTGATCGAGCTAAAATTCATAATTTGTATTCATAATTTCTTATTTATCTGGTCGAGCCAGGTCATGGGCTATGGCTGAGTGGACCCTTAAATCCCCCATATGCAACTCATTGTCAGAATTCCTCAAGTCGTTTATTCAAATTTTTCAGTCCACCTCCCTGGGTAGAGAAGCGGCTAGATCTCTGGTGTCATTAAGGCAAGGCAAACGTTCGGTAACGGATTATGCGATCGAGTTCCGCACCATTCGCGGCGGACGGTGGCTGGAATCAACCGGCATTAATTGACGCGTTCCTGAACGGCTTATCTGAATACCTAAAAGACGCCAAAAGATTAAATTTGAGACAGGCCAGCTGGGCCTTGTTCTTTTCCAGGTTCAACTTCAATCTCTGCTACCGACCAGGTTCTAAGAATACAAAACCAGACACGCTGTCTCATCTACATTCACCCGAATCAGACCCTGAGCCTCCGGCCCCCATTTTACTGGCGACCTGTTTTGTGGGAGCCATAACCTGGGAAGTTGAGGAGAAGGTTAAAGAGGCCCTACAGGGAGTGGAGACGCCCCCTGACACCCCCCCATCAGACTTTTTGTGCCCACAGAGTTACGCGGGATGGTGATTCATTGGGCACACACCGCTCTAATCTCCTGTCACCGTGGTGTGCGCAGGACTGTCTCCAGGTTGCAAGAACGCTTCTGGTGGCTGGACATGCGTAAGGAGGTGGTCAAATATGTTGTCGCATGTTCTGTGTGTGCCCAGAGCAAGACCTCCCATCATCGCCCCGTCGGACTTCTCCGGCCGCTCCTGGTACAAATGCACCCCTGGTCGGACATCTCTTTAGATTTCGTCACCGGCCTACCCCCTTCCGACGGCAACACGGTAATACTAACAGTTGTCGACCGATTTTCTAAAATGGTAACATTTATTCCTCTGACCAAGCTACCTTCTGCTAAAGAAACAGCAGAAACCATGTTGAACCATGTCTTCTGCGTTCATGGGTTTCCAAGAAGCATCCTATCCGACCGGGGACCGTAATTCATAGCGCAATTCTGGAAAGTCTTCTGTAAGCTGATTGGAGCAACAGTTAGTTTAACTTCTAGTTACCACCCTGAGACTAATGGTCAATCAGAACGTGTGAATCAGGATCTAAAGACCGGATTGCGCTGCCTCGTATCCAAGTACCCTTCAAGTTGGACCAAACTGCTGTTGTGGGTGGAATATGCCCACAATACCCTCCCCTCCTCATCCACTGGTTTATCCCCATTCCAGTGTGTCTTCGGCCCTCTTTCCAGATACAGAGCCGGATGTAAATATTCCGTCCGCAGCAGCTATGGTTCGTCGCTGTCAGCAAATGTGGGCCAGGGGGAGATCTACCCTAACTAAATCATCGACAGCCTACAAGAAGACAGCCGACAGAAGGAGGCAAGCAGCTCCCAGCTACCGCCCTGGTCAGAGGGTTTGGCTCTCAACTCGAGACTCGAGACTCGCCAAACCGCGATGAGTCATGTAATTTAGCTCTGAGATTCATAGGTCCATTCCCAGTGTCCAAAGTTATTAACCCCTCTGTCGTGAGGCTTAAACTCCCTATGTCCTCACGAGTCCACCCCTCGTTCCATGTCAGGAAAGTGAAGCCGGTCAAAGAGAGCGCCCCCGTCCCAGCCTCCAAACCACCTCCTCCTCCCCGACTCATCGACGGCAAGCCAGTCTACACGGTTCGACGCCTACTGGCAGCCAGACCCAGGGGACTGGGAGGGCTATGGGCCCGAAGAGTGCTCCTAGGACTTCACGGACCCCCAGCCCATAAGAGACTTTTTGAGAACCCACCCTCTGGGTTCTAGAACACCAGGTGTCAGCCATAAGGTGGGGGGGGGGTACTGTCAGGGTCCGCTAGTGTAAAGTGTCTGTCTGTTAGGGTCAGTCAGCGTTTCCCCTCTTGTTTTGAAATCCCTTTGTGTCTAATTTCCACTTCCTGTCTAGTCTTGTCCCCCAGGTGTGTCTGATTATTCCCTCTCCCTAATTGTCTACCTCTCCCTCGTGTATTTAACCCCTGTGTTCCCTTCCTCCTTTGCCAGATTGTCTTGTCTTCCCAGCGAGCATTCCAGCATTTAATCCTTGTAAGTCTCCTTGTGTCAGACCTGTATTCCATGTTTCCATTACCGAGTTTACCTTATCCTTAATCTGTACTTTCGCATAAATTAAATTCCTGGTTTTGAACATTGTTAATAAAACGACTACCGAAAACGCTCCCTGTTGTCGCTACATTATTGGATCCCCCAGATCTGGTACCTGATACTGATATCACTTCTGTAGAGATTTCGGGAACAGCTTCCTTGACGGAATAATGTACAGCAGCTCCAAATTGTAAACAACATTTCAAAATCCTGTGTTTTCCTCTACGCTATAGGGGTAGAAGTCTTATAAAGAGATCAAATGGGCAATTGACTTTGAAGTCATTTAATGTTTAAGTGGGCAGGTCTTACCGCTAGTGGTCTGGGATTTGGCTTCTCTCGACTCACCTCGGTGCACCAGGAACGTTTTTTAATTTTATTTTCTATTTTTCCCAGAAACATATGATGTTGCATTGTCATTGTCTGCGATACCATAATAAATAATGATTTTGGAGAAAAAAACCTTAACTCATCCTTTTAAAGATCACAATACACATCAATCACAAATCAATTTATTTTCATACTCCTATATACTACTAATGATATACTAATATTATACTACATTTAGTCCTAAGGTAGTATTCTATTATCCTGCGTACTCTTTCTCTTCTAACCATAATCTTTACTTTCTTTAATTTCTCCCTTACTTTTTTTCCTTCCTTTGTTCTTAGGTTGGAACAAACATGTTGGAGTACCTCCAACAGGCTGAGGTGTCAAGTCCATACCCCTATGTGCTGACACTTAGAAATGAACATCAGTGTTCTTCTCCATCATTTGTCATTCTGGCAGGACAAGCATTAGAGCAATGTACACAGCTTGGGGTAGTTGATGTGTGCTTCAAAGCATTTTACATCTGTGACAACTACCCCAAGCAGTAGGATCCTACATGGGAGTTCTAAAGAAAGTGGTATATGAGATAGGAGGAATTGAGTCCCAACCTGTAAAATTTCTGCATACGGCAATCCTTCCATGCAAGTAGAGAAACTAGATGCATTTAGTGCAGTATATGATTATGGATTATTTAATCTCCTTATTAGCCAGTTGGATAATAATTTTAATGTGGCAGAAAGTGTTGCCCTACCTCATGGTTAAGTGATATAATGTCTGTTTTAGAGTTGAAAAGATTCAATTCTTTATACAAAGGCTGTACTGGTAAATTGTATCATCACTAGCAGCACCTAATCAATTATGTCAAGTTTGACAAGCCAAAATAAGTACATATACTGGTGGACTAATACGAGATACTAGCTGAGCTACAAAATGGCACAACATAAACTGTGTCCCAGTTCAGGGGCTGCAGCTCTGGACGACCTGGCCTTCAAAGGCCGGGAAGGAGACTCCAAAGGCTAGACCATAGCTAGTGAAATGAGAAGATCTAGCACAGTGTTTCTCAACCTTTTTTAATTATTTAGTTATTATTTTGTTATGAATAGATTATTGCTTTGAAACCTTTCCAAGTATATGTAGTAAGCATTTTATAAAATAAATAAGTCACGTGAGGCTGTTGTTGACATATTTTAGAACAGTTAAAGTGGCAGAGAGAGAGAGATAAATAGTAGACAAAAATATATCACTTATTATTATAGACAGCCTATTATATGTCTATTTAGCATTGTTTCTGAAATACAGTAGATAACCATCGGCAACTGTTGGAAAGTGCTTTCGGCCTATGCTCTGCCTGGAGTTCATACTGCTGATGACTGCCTTGCACTGCAACAGAGTAACTCCATTTCCTTGGAGCTTCAGTGTGACTTAATTCATTTTCTCAAAACAATCTGCCAGGTACATGATGCCACAGCGACTTGAAGGCATTTTTTCTCCATGAACTGCATCAACCTCCTCCATGAACTCCACAATGCTGTCAAATAGTTCACAAACACATATAGGGGCAGTTTCCTTATGAGGGCCAGCGGACCCCAGTATGAAGAAGAAGACACTAAAAGGTCTCGTCCTTTTCTTTTTCAGGTGTCGGACTCATGGAGAGGTGGACTCTTAAATTTGGCCACAAGGTTGTGGCGGAGCAGGACAAAGTGGACTGTGATGACATATGGGACTTGCTACTTCAGATGAGTGGTGAAGCCACGGTCCCTGCCAATCATGGGGGGGGGCACCATCAGTGGCGCATGCGAGGATGTTGGTCATCGGAATACTCTTCTCCTGTAGATACGCATAGAGCGCATTTAATTTTGTCTAGCCCTTAATGTCTGTTTCCAGTTATTTTGAAACCAAATATTCCTCAGCCATCTCCTGAATGTATGATGTCGTATAACGGACAGGCCATCGGCAGAGCTTTTTTGTCAAAGGTGGATATCTCATCTAGCTGAAAGCTAAATGGAAACTCTCGCAGGATGGCACATAACTGCTCATCTGTATGTGCCTATTTCATTTGTCCGGCGTGCCACAGTGTCATTGCTGAGTGTAATGGATTTCAGCACCAGTATGGGCTCAAGCTCCATGACAGTGGATATGGCCTCTTCGATGGCAGGGAGCACTTACTTTTCTCCCAGTGTGAAAGGAATTCCACATTCAGCTATCAACATGGAGATGTTGTAGGATGCTACCTACCCACTGTCAAGCTGGCTAGTCTTCTTAGCGTAAAGATGGTGATTGTAGTTTGCTTCTCTTTGAGAGGCTGGAAAAATGAACGCTCCTTGTCTGCCTTGTCTGGGTGGATCTTGCTCACACCATCACATCTTCAAATGTGATGGTTTCATAGCCTCTGAAAAAATTTGCTCACACAATTAAATTGAAAGTTGTGCATTGGTGGGAGATGCTACAAATTCATAGCTAAGGTATTCAATGGAATATTGACGACATTTCTTCTTGTTGAGTGCCATTTTGGTTGCTTACATGTTTTAAATACCAGGCGTAAACTTGCTGTTCTGACAATAAATATGTCACTCTATTGAAAATATTGTTTATTTCTATTATTATTCATGAGGAAATATTTCTTTTTGGTAAAGCTATTTAGCACACGGACATATATAGTGACGGACTGTTGTGGAATAGAATGGGAAAAAGTGCACAGGAGATGGAAGAAAGAGCGATCGGCGGAATACGGAGAGAAAAGGAAATTTCCACAAAAAAAACACATCGTACTTTTTAAATATGCTTTTGACCTTTTTTAAAAAAAAATGAAGCCTAATTTAAATTGTTTTAATACTATTGTAGCATGCCGGCTGTAATGTCCATGTTAAATGTTGTACTGTGTTCAGCTGTTATCCAATTTCCCACCATTTCTGGTGCATTGAATGTGTATGGAGCTAAGTCAAGCATGTGAGTGGCTGAGAATGGCTGCGAGGCAGGACGAATGTGAGTGAAACAAAAGACCCCCTGTATGTGTAGGATAAAGTGCCGCAGACAATCAGACAGCAAAGTTAGGCTTTGTTGCTTGTGTTGTTTGGTGTGCTAATGGCCGGCAGAAACCAGTTACAGTTTCAGCAATAAAGTGGCGTTTTGCTGGTAACATTTCGTCCATTATTGTAATATTCTGTCAGACGCTTCACTATACTATAATATCAACAGTGTTTTTTTTGTTTTTTGTTTTTTTTAACCGAGTTACAACTGTATATAACTGGCCTTATCAAACGGAGTAGGCTACACACAAAATTTCTTGTCACTCCAGCAGATTTTGTGTGACTTGTAACATTCATATATGAATCCAGCAAGGCGCTTGAGGTAGACAGGACAGGACTCAGCACTCATCGAAATCCCTGTCTTGTTTATAAGTTGTGTTTCTATAACCTTGTGCACACATCGGATGTTGAGTGAACCTATACAAGCGTTCCTTGTAAACTCAATCAACTGCAATGGGAATTGCATATACGCAGACGGGACCAAATGCCCCCCAAGACCACCACACTGCCTCCCATTCAAGAATTTGACTTCAACGCCCCCCAAATTCCTCACAGCGCCCCCGTTGAGAAATACTAATCTAGCCTTTGGAAGATTTCCTGGTTGTGTCACCAGCTGTTAGTGCTGCATGGGGTAAGCCAAATATAATTTAATTTCCAAATCACATGTACTTACTGTGTATTTTAAAAATGATTCCACTAAAGCCTGTAGCGGAGAGGTGTTCTCCTGCAGCCCATTTTCTCCAGGATTGTACTAAATACAGAGAAAAAATACAAAAAGGGAAACACCAAATAAAACACTTTGACAAAAGGATGCAGATATTGGAAAAGGTGACAGGACACAAAATCCTTCAAGAAATTATTCGGATGCCGTCCTTTTAATTTTTGGATTTAGGCAAATTGAAATACCTTTTAAATACAATAAGACTTGTTGTATTTGTTGCCTTACCTCCATGCCGCACTGAAGGAGTTCTCAGCCCCGCAATCAGACGTTCATTTTCCCCTATCTAAACATATCAGTATGCGCTTCGCTCCCTACAAAAATGTAGACTACATTAGTTTCATGTCAAGTTGTCAACAAATAGAAGTGTTCTTCAATAGCCAGAGAAAATTAATAATCCTCAGGATAGGCGTGTTATAGTCAATCCAAAAATTTTACAGGACTTTGAAAGAGATATTCAACAGTCTGAAAACCAAGCAGGGCTCACACTTATCTAAATTTGTTCACTTTTGTCTATTTATGTATATAGTATTAAGTATAAAATACCTATAAAATCTCCACAGTCATAGTAAGATGTATGCCCGTTTCTGGACTGTTTATATTTAAAAGGCTGCGGGATGCAGGCCGCAGAACACTGGGGGGAACCCGCAGTTCCACCACTAGTTAGCATCATTAAAGTCTCTATGTATCATAACAGCCATTTTAGGTGTTAAGGTCCTGCCGTTAGCTATTGAGCAGTTGAAATGCAATACTTACATTTTAAAGTGTGATCCTGGCTCCTGTTCACCAGCATGCAATTAATCTTGTGATGTGGTGGGCCGTGAAGGATACACTTGATGGATCCTCCAAAATAGGGAAATGATGACCTTATTTAGAGGTACTTACAAACTGGGACAGCCTTCATCGTGATGCTGTGATGCAATCAGTCATCAAATGCAGCCTTCAGAGGCTGTGGCCCCTCAACTGGGACACAGTTATAGATCATCTGACATGGATAGTGATAATGGCATTTATTGTAACTCTGCTTATTACGTTGTCTGTCTGAGACTTAAGAGCAACAGACCATTCCTGGATAAGTATGCCGACCAACATGTTCTGCCTGCAGGAATATGCGTATAGAAGCACCTGCTCTATGACTGATTTGACATTTGTGCAACCCCCAAAACGGTTTTCATAGGTTGCAAACTTATTACGAAACTTACCACACCTTTAATGCCTTCTGGTTTTAAATAATAACTTCACATTCAAAGAGCAATCTAAGTCGGACGTGAAGTATGAGATGTTGTACATCTCCTCATGCAGGGTTGCCAAATGGAGATGGTTAATTCTTTTACTATTACTCATATGTGGAAATGTGAAACCTAACCTTGTCCCTGGAATTCAGTGTGTTCAGACGCCATCTGATTTTACATTGCTTTCAGATCTAAAAGTTATCAAAAATTAATATGGTTAAAATATTGTTTAAATCAACAGACACATACATCGTTGTAATATCTGTAACATGGCTGGCTAAATTGGTTATGGATAAAGGTCTTCACATTAATGGATATGTGTTGACAGAAGGAGGAAAGGTGGTGATGTTGCTATATTAGTAAAATCAAAATTTCGTGTCAGGTTTATTTTGTCTGTATCAATTTGTAAACAACTACAATTTCTTGCATTGAGCTTAGAGATATCCAAGGGCTTCTGTTTAACTGTTTTTGGGTGTTATGGACCTCCATCTGCACTAAATGGTGCAGTGCAGTCCTTGATACACCTTTTTATGCAAACTTAACTTTCATGAAATTGTTTTAAGTATGTGATCTTAACTGGGATTGACACAAACCAGTGTCTGATGGTTTTTTTGTGATTTTATCGACTCAAACCAGTGTCTGATGGTTTTTTTTGTGATTTTATCAATCACACACAGTTGATGAGCTCATCAACTCTTCTGAATCATAAACCCCCTGAGAAATCAACATTTATTGAATTAATGCAAACTAATTTTCATGATAAATTTTATGCAGTTGGTGTTTCTTGTAATGATTTGAGTGACCACTGTGTTGTTGCTGCAAACAGGAACACTAAAGTTCCGGAATTACAACTGTATGTTATTTTCAAGGGGTTTCATCATGATTTTTTTTATTTTAACTGGAATAGAATAGATCCCTGCTGTGGAGACTGCCGGGACTTTTTTAATGATGGCTTTTAACAAATTTTAAATAGACACAAACCTTTTTTTAGAGATACAGAGTTAAGTAGAGGGATAACCCCTGGTTTCCCCTGAACTAGCAGAAACTGTTAACGCAGGAAACATAGCCTGAGCTAAGACAACAAAAACTAGTTCTATTACTGATTGGACTGCTTTAAGGCAACCAAGAAACAAGCGTTCCTCTTCCTTTAAAAAAAAAAAAAAAAAAAAAAGCAAAATTACAGTACTATATGTCTGTCACAAAAATAATTTAAACGATCCCAGTAGGTTTTGGAAAGTCAAAAAGGATTCTGTTATTATTCATGAAAAACTGGTAATTTTAAGTTGTTTTAAAACGCATTTTATATCTTCTGGCTCCTTGTTTGACCCTGCTTATTTTGCAGCTGTAAGATCTAGTATTCGTTTATGCTGGTCAGCCTTTTAATTGTGTGCCTTTATCTGTGGCGAAGGTTCACAAGGCCTTAAAATAGCTGGATCCTAAAAAAAACTAAGGACCTGATTTTATGGATCCTTATTTTTAAAATTGGCAGCTGATTTTGTAGGAGAGTCAACTGCATATCTTTTTTATCTTACAGTGTAAACTAAGGAAATTCCAAGGATTTGGAAATCTGCTTTCTTTCTCCCTTTACTGAAAGGAGGTGATCCTCATATTTTGAACATATTGGGCCAATTATTGGCCAAATTCTAATTAGTAAGTATTGGTTAAAGTCCTTGAATTTCTTGCGAGTGAGCAGCGAAACTTTTTTGTACATTAATGATATTTTATCCATTCGTTAATCAGGTTTTAAAAAAAAGCATAGCACCATCACGGCCGCAATGAAAGTATTAACAAAAAGTAACTTGACAAAAAGCAACATTGTGCTGCAGTTTTTAACAACTTGTACAATAATTTTGATACAGTTGCCACACCGTGACGTACTGCCAGCAATGTATAAATACGGGTGTGATGGATAAATGCAAAACCTGTAGCATAAAAGCCCTTTGAGTGGTCAAAATGAGTAGAAATGTGCTATATATATATAAAGGACATAAAAAGCAAACCACTGATCCTGCACAGTGCACATGTTTTGTTTTTGGCTACAACACCAGCATCACCAACTGAATTCCATTTTTTTTGCCCTGGCTGAAAGAAAAAAAAAATTATAATAATATGATGTATCCCTGCTTTTGATGGCATGATTGTACATACCGGATGCTACAAGTTTGTATATAAAATATTTCTTCCAATCAGATCTGAAACATAACCTCTGTTGTTATGCGTTTAACATAATTAACTTGGAGTTTTAGCCTGTTTCAAGAGAGAGATGACTTTGTGGCACTGAAAAATTTAGGCTAAATATACTTTATTCACTAACCCATTAATCTTGCTTCATAGTACACCTCTTTGGAAAAAATAAATATTGCTAAACATAACAATCACTCAACTTGCTACTTTGGGGTGAGGATTTAAGGTTTCAGATTAGCAGACAGTGACCAAATGGTCACATTTTGTCACCTTTTTTTTTATGGTGTGATAAGAAAAATCAGTTATTTATGTGGCTTAGATATTGTTAAAAAACTAACACCATAACCTGTATCTTCTGCTCTCGCCGTGGTCCAACAAGCACGGAACATTTTAAACATTGCATTTTAGCAGCTTGAAGCATAAAAATATTTTTTTTCATAAATTATGATACTCCCAATCTCCCAACATATATAACATATTACCTGCAATCTTGCATTTTTTAAATTTTTTTTTTACTGTTTAGTAACAAGGGTTAGGGTTAACAAATCTATAGGGGATCCATTGCTATAGTACTCGACACAGAACTAAACAACCTGGAACACAGGAGGAGCAATGTGAGGATGCTCTTTATCAATTATAGCCCTATTGCTTTCAACACAATCACACAGGACATATTAATCAGCAAGCTGCCTGACTTCTGCCTCCCCACTTACACCTGCACCTTGGTTAACGACTTTCAACATCTTTTAACTGGCTACACACTGTCAAATTTGGATCCCATCTCTCCTTTACCATCATGCTCAGCACTGGCTCAGCACTGGATCACCACAAGGTTGTGTCCAACACTGTACTCATATTACACCTAAAACTGTACACCAGCTCATCCTCCAAACACCATAATAAAATTCACAAATGACAAAACTGTTGTTGATCTCATATGAGGCGGGAGATAAGTTTCCATACAGGGATGAGGTCAAAAAACGGTTGTTGTGGTGCCCAGTTAACAATCTGACAGTAAACACAACTACAAAAATTAACACCTGGCAGTTATATTCTTTCAGGAGGCAACCGTCCATCCAAACATTTATACCTATAGGCAATTTCAAGTAAACAATTAGCCTTACCCCCTGTTTGCATGTTTGTGGACAGTGGGAGGAAGCCGGAGTACTGGGAGATAACCCACGCAGACACTGGGAGAACATGCAAAATCCACACAGAAATGCCCTGACCCAGGAGTTGAATCTTGCTGTGAGGCGATAATGCTAACCACCTTAACACTGTGCCATACACAATATAAATAATAATATTGAATTACAAGACTTAAGTAATGCAGTGTTTGTGCATTCAAGTACACTTGAGTACACAAGTACACACTTACAAATGCATCATTGATGTCACAGGTAATGCATGTAAAAAAAAAAAAAATGAATAGAAATGTAAATTACAAAGAAGAATAAATTCAGTCCCTAAACTTGGAGGAGTTAAAACATGGATGTTATATCACATGATAGACCACAAAGGAAGAGTACTGGTTTTAATATCCTTGTCTACTTGATAACAATATGAGTAATTAATTAGGTGAACATAGTATAGCTATAGAATGCAGTTCTGTCCCATGGTGTTGTAATATAGAATACTTGCTAGGTGGCATTATGAGAACATGGAATAAAATCAGAACATAACGGGTCTTGAGATTAAAACAGGATGGGAACACTGGTCATAATTTTGTGCAAGAAAAATAATATTTACACACACAAACTCCAAATTGAGTCAAAAACACAATACTAATCAAGCAACTCACAAGTTATGGCAAATGAATGTATATAAGGCAAGCAGTAGTTTGTTCTAACAGTTTAAGAGTGTTCTCTTAAAATCCTTCAATGGAATGTGGGGAGACAGATTTTACCACATCATGATGAGGGTTTATTCAGAGTCTTTTTGCCTTAAAGTTTGTAAATACAACAGAACAAAGAACTGATGATCTTATTGTTTTTGGAACAAACCAACAAAAGTGCAGATTAATAGGACATTGATTGACACACTCTGCTTTTAAGAGTAGGCTTAAAACTTTCTTTTTTGATAAAGCTTATAATCAGGGTTGGCCTATCTAGCCCCTAGATTTTTGTTACAGGCTTAGGTTGCCATGGGGACATTCCATGACACACCGCGCTCATCTTTTTTCTCCCGCCTGTGCCTCTATCTCTGCTCCATTAAATATCCATATCCCAACAAAACATTAAACTTACTTTACTTCTTTCCCAGATTCTTTCTGCTTTGTCACCTTGCAGGTCTTCTAGGTCATGCTTGGTGCTGCTGCTGTGGTCCTGCCTGACAGCCACCATCGACACGAGGACAGGATCTCTTGTGATTTTGATCCTTGTCTGGACTGCCCTGCACAAATCTGGATCCATGGACTACAGTGACTTCTGGACTAAGACACTACACCTGCTGCTGGATCACTAGATTTCACATTACTCTGAATCTATAATTTTCCACATATTATCTTGGACTCATGGATTTCATAAGCAAAACCCATATTTGCATGCATGGACTACTATGACTCTTGGACCAATAGACTATACCTGCTTCAGTAGATTTCTCATACATCTTGATTTAGAGATTTCACATACCTTTGGACTCATGGATGTCCTATACATTCTTACTGTTATTGTCATGTTGTTATGTTCTTTACAAGTGACATCTATTGCACATCTGTCCTTCCTAGGATAAAGGATCCCTCCTTTGTAGTTCTTCCTGATGCTTCTTTTTCACTGTTTAGGGTTTTTACATTTTTCAAGGGAGGGCAGAGGGTGTAACATCTGTACAGTTTGTAAAAGTCCAGTGAGACAATTTGTAATACAAATTCTGTTCTTCCCACCCTGTAAAAGCTTCGCAACACCGGCTACCTCAGTATTAGCCTCAGCTATCATTACAGACTCTCTGTACCACCACCGGAATACACAAATGGAATGTTTTTCATGAGAAGCGTGCACCGCTTTTTATAGCAGATTTCTACTTCTTTATATTCATTATGTATCATTTATTAATTTGTTGAAACATAAATAGATGTGTGAGAGTTGTATTTTTAAACTGTGACGTCCTACCAGAGTAACACTGAATTTTGTTAACACACATTGGCAATAAAGGATTTATAATTTATTCTAAATGTACAATTACTGATTAAAAAAATACAAAATAAAAAAAGTACAGGTACACAAAAAAAAATTAATTACAGTAACATGAGTATTTTTAATGTGATGCCCCATCAAAGTAGCATCAGTGAATGTTAGTGAAAAGTGGGACAGTGGGGAGACTCAGCTGACAGAAATGCTATTGTATGTCTGAGTAACAAGATAATGATAACTACAGTTGGCAATAACTTAAGCAACAAGTAAGGATATACTGAACGTTTATCATGAAACTCTAATTAGGATTGAGGCAGAGATGCCTCATATGTCACAAGGAAAACCAAATATTATTTCCTCATTATAATGTGACTATTTGGTTTCTGGGGAGAAATTAAGTCGTCGACTTGAACATCTTCCATATTAGTGTAGTACTATTGAACGTGTTATTTTTCTCCTACTCTGTATAGTTTAACCACAAAGTAGAGAAAATTATTGTATGTGAAAAGACATTTTGAGTAACAGGCTTTTTCATAGAGGTTAACGCCAGTGTTTGTCAACCCAAAAATATATTGTTAAGCTGAATATATAATTAAATTGTAACAGAAGAGCGATATACAGTATCTATTGTCTTAGTGCTTTATATTGCTTTCAAATGTTGCTGGCAACCATGTGTGAGAGCAACCAACTGAGGCTATGTAAGTGGTCAACCATTGGTTACTATTATTACTTGCAAAGGCAGTAGTAGCAGTAGTTATCATTGACAACATATGAAATACACAAGTGTTGCCAGGAATCTATGTCTAGTTGGAAGTATCACTTGAAATAAGATCATACGCCAGCAATAATAATGAGAAAATGTGAAGAGTTATTCATAGTGAAATTGATTTTATACTGCTAAGTGTGCATACATAGACTCAGTGGCTCTGAGAAAAAAATAAGAGGTTAATTCTTCCCACCCACCCCCATTCATTTCCAGCATACACACAAACATGCTACACTCCTTTCTTTCTCTTTCCACCGGTTGCTGCTGTCTCATGATGACTGTGGTTTTTCCAATTCTTGTTTCAAAGTATTTTGGAGCAGAACAGATGGCCTGGAGAGGTAGAAGTTTGGAATGTGTTGGAAAAAATGCCGGGGAATGTGTAAAGTGTGTGTGTGTGTGTGTGTGTCTGTATGTGTGTGTGTGTGTGAGTGTGTGTTCGTGTGCCTTTTCTCTGCCCTCTGCCCCTTCATGGCGCCAGCTCCACTTCCCTTCCACTCTAAACATCTGGTGCTTGGGACTTTCAGAACACATACAGACGCCAGCATGTACATCATGAGAAATTTCTGAAAGTTCTGAGCCAAAACACGGACAGCAATTTTGCGTTTGCAATCAACATTGTCGTCAAAGATAGGCTTGCATCTGTTATGGAGCTAAAAAACATCTCTTAAGTCTTCTTTGATGAGCCAATTCACATCTGCTACTGTGAAACAGAAAACTCAGGATTTCCCACTTCAGGCTCAGTCAATTCAGCAGTGCAAGATAAGTGCATAATTTGTTGAGCCTCCTTTGTGAAACTGGCCCCTGGCCTCTTCCTTCCCAAACAGGGCTCTTGTGTTATACATTTAAGCTTTTTGCTGATATGTACCCTACTACTTATATAACTCTGTATTATTTATTTCCTTTCTTAAAATATCAACATGAAAAGAAGACTGCTGTTCCTATAAACATCCACCCCAACCTAACTGGTTTTGCCAATATTCGTGTTGAGGTTTCCTTAACTAAAAACTGAGTTATCCAAGAATCATATGACAATCTTCACTGTCTTTTCCAGTTTGACCTCCATACACTTAAAGGGCTCTGTAATCCAAAATTTATTGCAAAACATGCACCTCAAACCATGAAAATGATTTCTATTTTATCATCTTTCTATATAAGATTTGTATCAATCACACTACCATAAAAAAAAACCACCAGTCCTTCTTCTGGACCCACCACTAAACCCTAGTTTTACTGTCCGCTTTGTATGCCTCACAGAGGCATAACCACCAGGCTGTAATTTTTGAGTAAGTATGATCATATCCTAAACTTAACTTTCTCTCACAGTTTCTAATAGAGACTGTGAGAGAAATCTTTGTCTGCTCATTTTTATATCCAATCATGTTACTGATCTGTTGCTAGTTGGCATTCTGCAATTTTTCCAGTCTTTTGGTGCCACTGTCCCAACATTTTTTAAACGTGTTGATGGCATCAAATTCAAAATGGGCATATAATTTTCTTAGTTTTAACATTTGATATGATGTCATTATTTTCAGCAAAATATGGGATTTCATTGTTTTGCAAGTCATCACATTCTTTTTCTATTTACATGTAACTCTTTTTACAGTTTTGCAACTAATTCCTCTAAACTGAATAAGAGGCATTTGATTAAGCTTATGTTAATCAAGTACCTCTTATTTCAGTTCCAGTCTTATGCACAGAGCATGAAGCAGAAAGAGAATCAGGCTATGTTGAACTTAGTTTGTAGTACAGTATACCCTCGCTGATATTGAAATGATGACAGAATGCAATTCACAATACATAACATTCATTTTTTTTTTTTTTAAATGAACCTAAGTCACTGCAGTCTCAAGTTAAAAGTATAACATGGGCTAAAAGTATGCTTTCTTACAGGTTCAGTAGGTAAATCAGTTTATTCATTAAGGGATTTGTAGCCCCAAAATCCAAACTATATCTTTTTGTTCTGTTGTTGTGCCACTGGAAATATTGGCTATACAGAAGCCTACCTTCTCTCCAAAGCAGTGGAACTAGTTTGAACTAGTCTTTGCACTAGCTCAGTGTCATATAAAATCTGTCCAAAAACATCATCTGTAGTTTTTCTTTGATATGACATACAGTATATACAGCAAGGGTACTCAAGATAATCAACAGACCTTGTTCTGAGCAGTCTCATGTAGGAACTATTGTCTTTCTATATCACTGTCATTTCTATATCACGCTTAAGGCCACTAATGAGTTAGAAAGTTAAGTAGTTTGTGTGCAACATCCTGTCACATGCATGAGCCTCTAATCTTTGGAGAGTGTACTGTATGTCAAGAGTGCAGCCTCACCTTCCTCTTTTTGCTCCTGCCCTCAGCCTGCAGTGTCCTGGTGCACTGTTCCACACATTGAGAAAAGCTCAGACTGCTGTGGTCTGAACTGTAGTCAAGCTCAGCCAACTGAGCCAGCGACAGGATGTAGTTGCAGGCTATACGTAGAATAGCCAGCTTTGAAAGCTTCTGCCCATAGGAGTAACATGGCACCTGAGGACATTGTAAGGGAAAAGGCTTGTTTTGGATTGGGTGAACGCCTATCAACAAAGCTCGATTCTGATTGGAGAAACAGTAAATAAATGGTTCTGCAATGTTTGTAGTTCCCAAGGCTGTTTTCGAAACTGCATACTATGTTGGCAATATACACTGATTTGCCCAAAAATTAGCATGTAGTAGAACAATGTACAAGTGTAACTTTGCTGAAGTAAGTGTTACAGCCTACTTCTTACTTCTGACCAGAAAAACATGCAAAACTATTTTTTGTAAATTAGGTTGTCAAAACGGCAATTCGTTTTAGAGAACAAGAGGAATAATTATTTTTTCAATTTCATTTCATTTGCATGGTTTGTTTTGGGCTCCTAAACATTGAGGCCAGCATCAACATGTTGATTATCACAAAACTACCTTACGTGTGATTCTGTGCAGTACATGTACAGTGTGTATGTATTTCACTATACAAGTCTGCATAGAGACTCTGACCTGCTTCCTTAGGGCCTCAAATGCAGCACTGATGGTATGAACACGGGTCCTCTCTCGGGCATTAGCTAGCAGCCTCCTGGTCTGGTGGATGGCTTTGACCTCTGGAAGATGCACAGGTGCATTATCAGTCACTCCATCCCGCTTCCTGGGGGACTCCTGAGAGTAGATAAAATATATTCATAAAATAAATGTGATAAAAAAAAAAAAAAAAAACAGCCAGAGCAAGAGGACACTGTTTTTTTCACTTTCACTGACATTTCGTTTTTATCCGGGTCCGGGTTGCAGGGGCAACAGTCTGAGAAAGAAGATCCAGACACTACTCTGACCAACTACTCTGGGAGAACACCAAGAAGTTCCCAAGCCAACCAAGAGATAAAATCTCTCCAGCGTGTCCTGGGTCTGCCCGAAACATCTCCCCAGGGATACTTCTGGGAGGCACCATGACCTGATACCCAAACCACCTCAACTGGCTCCTCTCGACGCGGAGGAGCAGTACTTCTACTACGAGCTCCTCCCAGATGTCCAGTTGAGAACCATGCCTCAGATTTAGAGGTGTTGATCCTCATCCCCACCACTTCACACTCAGCTGCAAACCGTCCAAGAACAAGCTCCAGGTCACTGTTTGATTAGGCCTACAGGACCCCATCATCTGCAAAAAGCAGAGTCAGAGTCCGGAGGCTATTATGAACAGAACCCGTGTCAAAGGGCAGCCTTGGCAGAGGCCAACCCTAACTGACTGCCCACAATGTGAACCAAGCTCTGGCTCTGACAATACAGACATCAAATTGCCAGTAACAGCGGGCCATCTACCCCGTACTCCCACAGCACCCCCCACATGGCACCTCGCCTTTCAAGTCACTGTCCCCGATGTCCACACAATGTTGTAGAGGCGTGTCAGCCCGGACAGTCCTATAAAATCTAGAGCCTCAAGGAACTCGGTGCGAATCTCATCACCCCTGGCTGCCGCCACTGCGAAGTTATGGGTAATGAGAAAGCCCACCCGGAGTCCTCATGCCCTGCCTCCTCCACGGAATGTGTGCTGGTGGGATTGAGGAGATCTTGAAACTATTCCTTCCACCCCCCGACTATACACTCAGTGGATGTCAGCAGCTATCCTTCCGGACTGAAGGCCCCTTTTGACAGGGTGCCGCTTTCCACTCCTGAGCTGCCAGACAGCTTGCCAAAATTTCTTTGGCGCTGACTGGAAGTCTTGTTCCATGGCCTCACAAAACTACTCCCATACCCAGGCTTTTGCCTCAGTAACTGCCCGAGCCACAAATGGTTTGGCCTGCCAGTAGCTGTCTGCTGCCTCAGGAGTCCCACCAGGGGGTTCTGGGGTTACCACCACGACTACCACCAGCAACTTTGCCACCACAGCTTCAAACAGCCACCTCAGCAATGGCGGCACAGAATACGGCCCACTCAAATTCTATTTCCCACACCACCTCTGGGATGTGGTTGAAGTTCTGCTGTAGATGGGAGTTGAACACCATTTTGACAGGGTCCTCAGCCATGGGTTCCCAGTAGATCTTCACCATATGCTTGAGCCTGTCCAGTCTATCTGGCATCCTCCCCCACCACATGATCCAACTCACCACCAGGTGGGGATCAGTTGACAGCTTTGCTCCTGTCTTCACCGAGGCTGTGTGTTGAAGTGAGCCCAACTATATCTAGCCAGTATATCTCAACCTCCCAAACAAGCTCAGATTCCTTCCCGGGACCCATGTCTCCCTTTCGGGCTGAGCTTAACTGGAACCTGTCGGCAAAGGCCCGGGAATCAGGTATTCTCCTATGGACCCCTTCCCCAGGCCTGGCTCCAGGGCAGGGTCCGGGATCCCTTCCGGGAAAGGGTGCACTAGGCCTTGGTCATCATCATTCATTCATTCACTCATTCATCATCATAGGGGTCTTTTTGAACTGCATTTTGTCTGGCCCCTAAATGAAAACCAATTTGCTTTGGGTGACCCTACCAGAGGCAAACAGCCCCCCGAAAACATAGCTCCTCAGATCATTCGGGCACCTACACCCCTCCAACACAGTAAGGTGGTAGTTCGAGCAGGGGTTCCCTGACATACATACGTTAAATTATTTTGAATTTATAAAGGTTGTCTTCAAGGTGTATGACTTCTTTGTATTCACAGTCATAGTCATATACATAGAGTTGTCACACAAATATATATATGTGTGTGTGTGTGTGTAAGGAGAGAGAAAGAGAGAGAGAGAGAGAGAGAGAGAGAGAGAGAGAGAGAGTGCGAGAGAGAGAGACAGAGTAAGAGTTGTGGGACATACAGTATGCATACTTCAAAACCCAACATCTAATCTAACGAAGAAACAAAGGGGCTGGTAGCGACACCAGGGGAGCCAAACACCCAGTACTGATTGACAGACCAGTTGCTAGAGACTGCAAGACCAGGAAGACCAACCTGCACACTGCAAGCTTGACTACAAGCAAGCCTACAACTGAATACCACACATGGGTATATGGATACTGGAGTGCTTACAACTGTAGAATATTAACAGGACACTATGAGCCCTCATGAAGAACTCAATGGGACTGTGGAAGAAACTCTAGAGGCCAATTAAAGGCCAATGCCCCAAGCTAACATTAAATGTGGCATAGATTAAGGTGTCCCATCGCCCCCGCAAGAGGCTTCGGATAATAGTTATGAAATGGAACAACCACCAGCCACCTCCTGTAGATGGATGACATCAAGGTGTAGATGAAGAATGAGTTAGACATCAACTCACTGATCCAAATCACCGGGATCTACAGCAATGACATTGAATGTTATTGAGGCTGGATAAGTGTAGCTGGATGAGAGAGACAAAATGATCAAAAACAGAAGGGTTTGAACCACAAGAAGGGAAGATATGATGACAATGCCCTGCTAATTGAATGCCTCAGGGAGCAGAAACCCAGTTGTGGAAGAGAGACCATCATGGAGGGACAAGCCCCTGAACGGCATGTGTACCGACAAACAGAAAATGTAGCAAAGTCAAAACGGTTGTCACCTCCAAAGAAGATTTAGAATGACTGAGATCCTTTGGGACTTCCAGATCCAGACTGATGAGATGATGGTGGCTAATCAATTGAACATCATGGTGACAAACGGGAGAAGAGGACAGAAGAAAGAGTACTGAGTTAAATTCAAACAACTGACCCTCAAGTTCCAAGGTTTGTTCCAAATTTCACAAAACCCTTGATGCATTCTTAAGATATTGTGCTCACAAGACTTCAGGTCACAGTGACCTTGACTTATGACCTTCACACAAACCACCATTTATGTTAACGATACAAGGCAACAACTAAGTGGTTACATTTGGAGTTGAATTCTCATGGAGAATGCTGTTCTTGCTGTTCAGTCCTAGTGCTGGATAAACTGGCCGCTCCTTTGCTCCTTGCAGAGTTAGCAGTTGTGCTAAACTCTCTAGTAACTCCCTTTTGTTAGCCTGCAGGTCTGGTTGCTGCTCCTGGTTGCTAAATTTGAACTTGCTGAGTCCTCAACAGGAGTTCTGTGTCTCCAGCTCCAAGGAGAGCGGGACGAGAGAGCTTTGGGGCTCCAGCTCCAAGGAGACCCTGATGAGAGAGCTCTGTGGCTCCAGCTCCAAAAGCTTTCTTGAGGTATCGTATTAATAAGAATAGCCCAGACAGACAACACAAAATTATTATGCCTCCAGCCCTGGATATTGCCACCATAGAGACATAACAATAATCAACCTTCTAGATCATTTGAACTGATCTACAGTAAATTCTGAATAAACACTAACTCAAACTCATTTTAATTAATGCATTAATTATTTGTGCAAATGCTGTATTGCAGTATCCACACTAGTTATCTTCTTTCTCTTTCAGCAGTTTCATTTCAGTATGCATCATCCGCAGGCATTTTCACCAGAAAGTTCAATTTCTTCTTCTTATTATTATATTTTTTTTTTT
>KV751382.1:1680762-1729528 GCA_001698575.1 Mola mola | reverse complement strand
ATAGGGACAAAGCGCGATCAAAATAAAATGCAAACAATCTTGGATTTGTTGGCTGAAGGAACATGTTCTTAGGCTAATCCCAAAAAGTTGTGTTAGCTGCGTTTTCATGTGAAAAAAGGAGATCGCTTTTAAGAATCGCTCTCATTCCATCCCTCGCTCCTCCCAATGAACATTTTTCACGTGAAAGCGTCAGAGGATGACGAACGTATGCCAGGCTTCAGAAACACATACAGTATCTGTCACAAGTACAAAGTCATTACACAAATATGAAATGTTTCACAAGTACAAAAAATAATCATACAAAGGTAAAATATCTCACAAGTACAAAAAACTGTCACAGGATTTTTTTGCATATATCCGTGTTTTCATGTTCAAGAGTTTCTCACAAATCTCCTGAGTAATTTGGACTTCACAAAAAGTGTATGTTGCATATGCAGTAAGTGGAGCAGAACAAAGCCAATAAAGTTCTGCCATCAGTTACTGAGGATGATGGCGTTCTCGTCAGCAAAATGAGCAGTCAAAAAGTAACTTTGTGGTCGTTGTGAAAGTCCGTTACTTCCTCACAAGAAATGTACACTCTTCTTACTGTTTTCACCCAACTGGGTTACAAACTTTATTAAAATTTAGCGTGTAAGGTACATTCAGTTCGGTCTGGTAACTCAGGCGGTGTCACTCTAAAACATGTCCGTGTGTCACATGGAAATAAACAATGGCTCCTAACAATAGTTCCTAGTGTTACATCCTTTCTCTTTTGAGAGTTAGAACTGTTATCTCCAAATTTGGCTTTAGCCAACAAACAAAACAATATTAAAATAAAATATTAACAGTGCTTATTACAAAATCATAAACAGTTCCATATGTTCACCAATCCAAATCTTCTCTCAGGTACTTAATAGCAACTAAGAAAACTGAAAACACCGTACACATAAACAATTTCACACTTTGTATTACTCAACCATTAGCTACGAACTTGAAATGTACAAATAACCACAATATCAATATCAACATATATAAAGCATAACTTTTGTGCTTGTTTACTTTCCCAGAGTGTAAAGTGCTTGTAAACATCAGAATATCACTTTATCTATCAACATGATAACACACAGTCCTTATATCACCGTGGCTGCACTACTGTGCGACCACCTCTGGTCGTGACAGGGGTGTCTCTGTTACCAGTGTCTCTGGGTGTATGTCCTGCTGCGACACTGTGAGGAACAGGAACAGTTTCTGAACATTCATATCCACTGGGTTCACTGGGGATGCTGATCTCAATATCCATAGGGTCAGTGGAGGTCACTCCAGGTGCATGCCTGAAGTGTCTGCGTTTTCTCCTAATGACACTTCCAGAGTGCGACTGAACCTCATAGGACCTCCCATCCACTGGCTTCAGCACCCTGCCTAATCTCCAGACAGTGTGGGGTGGGAGTGGTTGTATCCTCACACAGTCACTCGTGGCAAGTATGTCCAAGTCTCTAACTGATCTGTTGTAGTATGTACTCTGACATTGCTGCTTGTTCTTCAGATTCTGGCTGACCCGAACAACTTTTGGCCTTAGCAGGCTTGCTTTCGTTGGCAGCAGTGTTTTGGTACGGCGACTGAGTAATCGCTGTACTGTACTGCTATCAAGGCCCTGTGACGGTGTGTTGCGGTACTCAAGAAGTGGAAGATAAAGATCCTGTCCAGCTGCTTTGGCTTTGATAAGAAGTCTCTTTGCTGTCTTGACAACTGATTCGGCTTTGCCATTGCTCTGTGGGTAGCTGGGTGATGAGGTCACATGCTGAAATCCCCATTGTTTGCTGAATTTTTGAAGTCCTGGGACATGTATTGTGAGCCGTTGTCTGAGATCACTGAATCCAGAATACCTTGGTGGGCAAAATGAGCTTTCAGTTTCTTTATCACTGTGGTAGATTTATTATCTGCCAGGTACTCTATTTCCTGAAAGTTTGAAAATAATCCACAGTGATTAAATAGACCTTATTGTCAAACACAAACAGATCTGTGCCCACTTTTGCCCATGGCCTGCTTGGCACTTCATGTGACATAAGTGTTTCTTTTTGTTGTTTATTGTCCATGGATCTGCAGATATCACACCTTGCTATATACTTTTTGATCTGGTCGTTCATGCCCAGCCAGTAGACACACTCTCTAGCTTTACGAAGGCATCCTTCAATACCCAGATGTGATGAGTGTAACCGGCTAGGGATGTCTGATCTCAGTGTATCAGGAATGACAGCACACTCACCCCTGAAGACTATTCCATCTTGGTGGCTTAATTCTTCTTGTAGTGAGAAGTAAGGCCTGATTTCACTCAGTACTTGTGACTTGTCCTTGGGCCATCTTTGTCTAATTGTTTTAATGAGAAGCTGCTATGTTTTGTCTTTTTCTGTGGCAGACCTAATGTCATGTAATCTGTCTGATGAGATTGGTAAATGTTGCACCATGGTGACAGTCTCTACTTCAGTTTCCACGGGTGTACTCTCTAGAAGATAGGCTCTGCTGAGGGTGTCAGCTAGTGACATGTCTTTTTCAGGCATATAAATGACATCCAAGTCATATTTTTGTATGCGCAGCATCATGCCCTGCAGCCTTTTGGGTGCTCTCAGTAGGGGTTGTCGTACTATGGTTTCTAATGGCTTGTGATCACTTTGGACCTTGACTTTGCGGCCTTATGTGTATTGGTGGAATTTTTCCATGATGAAGACCATTGCTAAAAACTCTTCTTCTATTTGTGCATAGCACCCCTCAGTTTGTGTCAGTGCCCTGCTTGCGAAAGCGACTGGCTTCCCCATCTGCAAGAGTGTTGCACCCAAACCTGTCTCTGAAGCGTCACACTGTACTGTCAGCTCCTCATCGGGGTTATAATATTTCAATACTGGAGCATTCATTATTGTCTTTTTCAGTTTTAGGAATGCCTCCTTGTGCTCTGTTGTCCATTTCCACTCACTGTCTTTGTGTGTAAGGTCTCTCAGCACCTTGCACTGGTCAGAGAGGTGAGGTCGAAACTTGGTGAGGTAATTAACCATTCCTATGAGCCTCTGCTCTGCTTTTACATCTGTCGGTGCCGGCATCTGCTCAACGGCACGCACTTTTTCCGGATCCGGTTTGAGTCCATCTGCCGTCAAGCAGTGTCCAATGTATGTGGTCTCATTTTGTTTCAGTCTGAATTTTTCTGCATTTAATTTCATGTTCTTTTCCTTGCATCTGTCAAGAAACTGTTTCAATTTTTCATTGCGATCCCGTTCCGCTTCCTTTTGTGTCTCCCCTTGTCCTGTGATCAGGATGTCATCTGCAATAATGTACAGACCAGGTACATTGTCCAACGCTTGTGTAAGCTTTCTCTGGAATATTTCAGGGGCCGGACCTATCCCCATCGGCATCCTCAGCCATCTGTACCCTCCAAACGGAGTGGCAAATGTTGTCAAATAGCTGGACTCCTCTTCCAGCTGTACATGCCAGAATCCACTCTTGACTTCACACACTGTAAACACTTTAGCTTTTGATAAGTCTGGTAAGATGTCCTCGATGGTTGGAAGCAGGAAGTGACTGCGCTTTAGTGCTTTGTTCAAGGGTTTGGGATTAATACAGACTCTTGGCTTGCCATTCTGTTTCTGTACTACCACCATAGCACTGATCCAGTCTGTGCTGCATTCTACAGGAGTGATTATTCCTCTGTGTTGCAGGTCTCTAAGCTCTTCCTTCAGTGGTTTTATCAGGGCCACTGGGACCCGTCTCTGGCAGCTGCACCGGCTTCACTGTGCTGTCCATCTCCATTTTGTATTTTCCTTCAAGACAGCCATCTCCAGTGAACACGTCAACATATCTTGTTTTGATTTGTTTTATTGTCCACTGTTCTGTTGCAGGTTTTCCTGTTGTGACTATACTGTCTATTGTCATGATATTCTCATGGTAAGCTTTAATCAGTTTCATTGCCTCACTGGCCCTTCTACCCGGCAGAGGCACAGCACCGTCTGCATTTACCACTTGGAACTCCAAGCGATATTGCTTGTGATTTCTTGGATTTCTGATTTTAATGTTACATTTCCCCATTGGCCAGTACACTGTTAGTGTGTTCTAGCTTGGTGTCTGGATTCAGCAGGTTAATGGGGATGATGTTGCAAATAGCACCACAGTCTATTTGGAATTTGTCCATGTCTTTGCCTAGTAGCATGCCAGCATAGAGAAGCTAAGTGTCCTGTATAACTGTGTCATTCTCTTTTTCATCCTTTGCTCTCTCTGGGTCCACATCTTTGCCTGAGTCTGTCTCCACTGCATTCACTATCTCAGTGTCTGTGACAGTGATACATGTTATCTCTTCATATTCATCACTCACATATTCTGTTGCAATAGTAGTCACATTTTTCTTCCACCTTTGGTCCGGTTTAGCTTTAAATTTGGCTGCAAAGTGGTTCTCTCTGCCACACTTTGCACAATTCTTTCTGAACACCGGACATTTCTGTTTATTTTTTTCATGTTTTTTCCTGTAGAATTTACACTCCACTGTGTTGTTACCTTTCCTCTGGTACTGTGCTCCTTGAACAGCATGCACCTCTTCTACCATCGGCCCAGTCATGGTTTTAATGTTCTCCTTAGAGAGCTCTGCGACTCTGCACAGTTGCATACATGTGTCGAGTGTCAATTTTATCTGCCGAAGCAGTCTTTCTCTCATGATTGTGTTGTTACCACCACACACAGCGACGAACCATAGCTGCTGTGGGCGGAACATTTACCTCCGGCTCTGTATCTGGAAAGAGGGGGGTTGGTAGCCGAAGACACACTGGAACGGAAATGACCCAATGGATGAGGAGATAAGAGTTTTGTGGGCATATTCCACCCACAACAGCTGTTTGGACCAACTCGAAGGGTCTCTGGAAACGAGGCAACGCAATCCGATCTCTAAGTCTTGATTCACTCGTTCTGACTGACCATTAGTCTCTGGGTGATACCCCGAAGTTAGACTGACTGTAGCTCCAATTAATTTACAGAAAGCCTTCCAGAACTGTGCTATGAATTGCGGCCCCCGGTCGGACAGGATGTTTCTGGGAAACCCATGAACACGGAAGACATGGTTCAACATGGTTTCCGCTGTTTCTTTAGCAGAGGGTAACTTGGTCAGAGGAATATATTTTGCCATCTTAGAAAATGGATCGACCACTGTTAATATTACGGTGTTGCTGTCAGAAGGGGGTAGGCTGGTGACGAAGTCTAAAGAGATGTCCGACCAGGGGCGCATTGCTACCGGGAGCGGCCGGAGAAGTCCGAGGGGGCGTTGATGGGCGATCTTGCTCTGGGCACATACAGGGCATGCAGTGACATACTCGACCACCTCCCTCCACAAGTCTGGCCACCAGAAGCGTTCCTGCACCCTGGAGCACCCCAGGGTGACAGGAGATTAGCGCGATGTGTGCCCAATGGATCACCATCCCGCGTAGTTCTGGGGGAACAAAGAGTCTGTTAGAGGGGGTGCCCGGGGGAGTCTCTACTCCCTGTAGGGCCTCTTTAATCTTCTCCTCCACCTCCCAGGTTATGGCTCCCACGAAACAGGTAGCCGGTAAGATGGGGGCTGGAGGTCCAGTGTCTGCTTCCGGGGAATGCAGGCGAGATAGAGTGTATGGCTTAGTGTTCTTAGAGCCAGGCCGGTAGCACAGGTTGAATTTGAATCTGGAGAAAAACAAGGCCCATCTGGCCTGTCTCGAATTTAGTCTTTTGGCGTCTTTCAGGTATTCCAAATTATGATCTGTCCATACCATAAATGTTTGTTCTGCTCCCTCTAACCGATGTCTCCATTCCTCCAACGCCACTTTCACCGCCAGTAGTTCTTGGTCCCCAATTGTGTAGTTCCTTTCTGCGTGGGAGAGTTTGCGTGAAAGATAAGCACAAGGGTGAATCTTATTATCCTTACCAGAACGTTGGGTTAGGACCGCTCCTACTCCCGTGTCGGAGGCGTCTACCTCCACGATGAACTGGCTGGTTTGTTCCGGCAGGCATAGTACTGGGGCGGATACAAAACTCTTTTTTAGTCTTAAAAATGCGGCTTCTGCCTGTGAAGACCAAGAGAAACGTGTCTTGGAGGAAGTTAGAGCATGGAGGGGAGCGACAATGGAAATGAAGTTTCTAATGAATTTTCTATAGAAGATGGCAAATCGTTGGCCAGTCGACCACCGCCTGGACCTTCTGCTGGTCCATTTTAATTTGCCCTTGGGAGATTATCTATCCTAGTAAAGAGACCGAGTCTCTGTGGAACTCACACTTTTCGGCCTTAACATATAACTTGTGAGCCAATAGTCTCCGTAGCACCTCTCGGATAGTGGACCTGTGTGAGTCTAAGTCCCGGAAAAAAATCAGGATATCGTCTAGGTAAACAAAGACCTTGTAGTTGAGGAGGTCTCTCAATACTTCATTAACGAAATTTTGAAACACCGCCGGCACATTTGTCAGTCCGAATGGCATCACCAAATATTCATAATGACCGAGGGGAGTGTTAAACGCTGTCTTCCATTCGTCACCCTCTCTTATCCTGACTAAATGATAAGTGTTCCGCAGATCGAGTTTGGTGAAAGCCTTTGCCCCCTGTAAGCAATCGAACGCGGTAGAAATTAGGGGGAGAGGATAACGGTTCTTAATGGTTATGCCGTTTAACTTGGTGTAGTCTATACACGGCTGGAGGGTCTTATCTTTCTTTTCTATGAAAAAGAACCCAGCTCCGGCAGGAGAGGAGGAGTGTCTGATGATACCTGACTGTAGGGATGAGGTAATATATTCCTCCATGACCTTGCGCTCGGAGGTGGACGAGGAGTATATTCTTCGTTTAGGGACTGGCGCCCCAGGGAGCAGGTCTATGGCACAGTCATACGGTCTGTGGGGAGGAAGTGAAGAAGCTTGGGACTTGCTGAATGCCTGTTTAAGGTCCCAGTAGCATCGGGGAACGCTGGGGAGGTCCAGGGTGTCTCTGCTGCCAACGGTGTCCTCCTGCTGAGAGATCTTATTCGTAAAACAGTCATTCACACAATTGTTTCCCCAACCTAAGACTCTTCCTGTGGTCCAGTCTATGTGGGTGTTGTGATTCATCAGCCATGGGAGGCCCAGGACGAGGGGGTGATGAGCAGATTGATAGAGGAGGAAATTGATCTCTTCTTGATGGCCGTCCTCGAAGGTTAGGATTACTTGCGGGAGTTGTTCCTTGGAAAGTTGGAGTGTTCTGGCGATCTGATAGTCCATCTGATTAGTGTCAGCACCGGAGTCTATGAGGGCTTGATAGGCTAGGGAATTGGAACACGATTGAAGTGTTATATTTGTAAGTTGTCGTTTTATGGTGCCAAGTATCTCAGTCTGACTCACCAGTGGCGCCGGAACTGTCTTAGTAGCGGCAGATCGAACTGGGCAGGAAGCGATAAAGTGGCCCAAACGTGTGCAGTAGATGCAGCTACCTTCTTTTACGCTCCGCTGTCGCTCCAGGGTAGTGAGACGTGTCCGGCCGATCTGCATCGCTTCCACTGGCTCATTTGCATATTCCATTTTATTGGTTCTGGTCAAGGAAAAGGCTTGCGGCTGGGGAGAAAAGAGACGTCCTCGGGGCAGGGGGGCAGGAGTAAGTCGGACTGGCTCTTGCTGTGTTCGGAGTCTCTGACGTTCCGCAAGTCTCTTATCTATCTTTGAGGGCAAGTGGATCACGGCCTCCAAGTCCGCCGGCAAGTCCAGTGGAGCCAAATGGTCCTTCAGGGTCTCCGATAAACCATTCAGGAACGCGTCAATTAATGCCGGTTGGTTCCAGCCGCTGTCCGCCGTGATGGTGCGAAACTCGATTGCGTAATCTGTTACCGAACATTTGCCTTGCCTTAACAAGACCAGTAATCTAGCCGCTTCTCCACACGGGGACGTGGACTGAAAGGTCTGAATAAATGCCTTCAGGAATTCGGACAATGAAAATTGCATATGGCCGTTTTGCGGGACCACTCAGCCGTAGCCCATGGCCTGGCTCGGCCAGATAAGTAAGAAATCATGAATGCTACTTTAGCTCGGTCTGAATGAAAAGCGGGGGCATTGAATTCAAAGTGCAGTTCGCATTGTGAAATAAATGAACGACAATCTCCAGAGTCTCCAGAAAAGCGTTCTGGGCTGGACAGATGGAGAGAGTGTGAGTTTATGGGATAGACAGAAGATTCAGCCGCCGCTTCTGCTCCCTCGGGGAACGCTGGCAATTGACCGGCTCGTTGCGCTTCGTGGCTTCAAACAATTGCTGCCGGACATAATCGAGTTGTTTTTCATGTCTATGAAGGCGTTCGCCTTGTGCCTTCAGGGCTGCGCGAACTGGGTCTAACACTGCTGGATCCATATCTTGGCCGGATTGTTCTGTCACAAACCAGGTCTGGGGGATCCAAAATGCAGAGTCCACAGGGAGTGTTTTAATTCAATAGTCGTTTTATTTACAATAGTCGAAACCGGGAATTCAAAAGATGCGAAGGTACAGGTAAGGATCAGGCAAACTCGGTAATCAAGAAACAAACGGGATAGAAACACAAAGAACTCACGAAGGAAAACGCTGGACTGCTCACGGGGAAATAAGACAATCTGGCAGAGGAGGAAGGGAACACGGGGTTTAAATACACGAGGAAGAGGTAGACAATTGGACACAGGTGGGACGCATTAGGGAGAGGGAATAATCAGACACACCTGAGGGACAACACTTGACAGGACATGGGAAGTAAGACACAGACAGAATTTCAAAGTAAAACAGGAAACACTGAATGACCCTAACAGACAGAGAATTTATACTACCGGACCCTGACACCTAGAGTATATGGCAGTAAGCCTGCCACTGAATACACTATACAACAAACAACAGATACTCTCTCCACCACTTACATGATTTCTGTACTAAGTTACTAACATTCATCTTCTCAGCCAGTCCAGAGTATCCCAGCCCTCGACATTCCAGGATAGTCTTCAACTTATTATAACTGAGTAACTGGATCCACAAGCTGACTGGCAAACATGCCAGTCTCATACCAAATTACCACCTCAAAAATCCTTGCAAGGATAAACAGCACTATGAAATACAACAGTAAGATGAACAGTTTCAACCATATGTTGTACCTGGATCAGACAGTTGCTGTCACAAGATAATATAGTCACAGGCTGCCTGAAACAGCTGGACAGGCTATATAAGCCTCCAATGACTTTTTATTGATTAATTTTCTATTGAAAATATTACCCACCAACCTACCAGCAGTTTACGTTCATGAATCATGCAACTAATTAGCCTACTCGAGCATAGCAAGTAGGCCTAAGTGGTGTATCAGATTAACAGGCCTTGTCAGCCTCTGGCGTCAGCAGCACGTGCTGCAGTTTAACATCAACGATTAGAGATGAGTGACCGGGCTGCAGCTGTGGCCCAAAAACTGTGAACAGTGCACAGTGACAACAATGAGAGGGAGAGACACAGCAGCAGTCCAGTCCACTTGCAAGGAACTGAAGACCTGGCTATCAACAGTGGATAGGTCAGCTCTCCCGGATAAGGCGTGGATCTATCAACCCCAGCTGGGTCACCCAGGTGAGGGTGTCTGAAGATCAAAGACTTGAATCACCTGATGACCCTGCGTTCTTTACTGATAACGTGTCCATGCTACCCATCTGCAGAGATGTTGTTTCCTTCAAATGAACACATTATACAATTGCTGTAAGAATTTATACTAAATTGAAATATAAAACACACTTACAGGCAACTCAACTGACCATATGATACAGAAATGTAAATAGAAATAGAATTATTAATTAAATAAAAATATGGCGTTAGCTGGTACAATTCACCCCCGCCAGCGACCAGTGACGATATGTTTAGCCGCATGTCGTCGTTCAACCGCTGGCTGTCGAGGTGGTGTCCAGCAAACGACGTGGGTTTCATTGATAATTGGCAAACTTTCTGGGGAAGACCTGGTCTAATGAGGAGAGACGGCATCCATCCTACTTGGGATGGAGCTGCTCTCATTTCTAGAAATATGGCCAGATTTATTAGTCAGCCAAATTGACAATTCAGAGTTGAGGCCAGGAAGCAGAGTTGCAGTCTTACACGCTTCTCTGCGCTTCCTTTAGAGTCATCCACCTACAACCCCATAGAGACTGTGTCTGTCCCCCGTCCACATAAATTCACTAAATTCACTAAATCAAATAAGAGTTCACATAGGAACTTAATAAAAATCAACACCACTAATGAGGCAGTTTACAAAGTAAAGAGACTTAAATGTGGACTCTTGAATATCAGATCCCTATCATCTAAAGGTGTATTAATAAATGAGCTTATATCAGATAACAATATTGATTTATTCTGCCTTACTGAAACTTGGCTGTGCCAAGACGAATATGTAAGTCTTAATGAATCCACTCCTCCCAGTCACATTAACACACACATTCCCAGAGACACTGGCAGAGGTGGTGGAGTTGCAGCCATTTTCAATTCTGCCCTATTAATAAACCCTAAGCCCAAACAAAAATTTAGTTCATTTGAAAATCTCATTCTTAGCATTTCCGATCCAACCATGAAAACTCCAATTATGTTTGTTATAGTGTATCGAGCACCTGGACCCTACACTGAATTTTTATCTGAATTTTCAGAGTTTCTCTCAGCTTTGGTCCTCAAAACAGATAAAGTCATTATTGTAGGTGACTTTAATATCCATGTAGACATTGAAAACGACAGCCTTGGTACGGCATTTCTCTCACTATTAGATTCATTCGGCTTCTGTCAGTGTGTACAAGAATCAACACACACTTTTAATCACACCCTTGATCTTGTTCTGACATATGGCATTGAAATTGAGCATTTAAATGTCTCTGCGCAAAATCTGCTTTTATCAGATCATTATCTTCTAACATTTGAATTTCTGCTCATCAACTATAAACCAAGAGTCACTAGTTATTATAGCAGATGCATATCTGAGGACACTGTTGAAAATTTTAAAGAAATTATTCCCTCTGCATTAATTTCAGTGCCATATCCCAAAATAACAGAGGAGTCATATCTTAAATTTAGCCCCTCCCAGCTTGATCACCTTGCCGATTTCACTGCCGGCTCTCTACGTGCTTCACTCGATTCCATTGCCCCAGTTAAAAAGAAAACAAAACCAGTAAAGAGACTAGCTCCGTGGTATAATCTTAACACTCGCAAGTTAAAACAGAAAACTCATAAACTTGAAAAGAAATGGCGTTCCACTAAACTGGAAGAGCCACACATGGCCTGGCAGGATAGCCTTAAAGTATACAGGAAGGCCCTTCGCCGAGCAAGAAAAGACTACTATTCAGCGTTGATAGAAGAAAACAAGAATAAGCCCAGGATCCTTTTCAGCACTGTAGCCAGGCTGACTGAGAGCCATCATTCTATTGAACCATGCATTCCTAGAGCCCTCACCTGTAATGATTTTATGAACTTCTTCAATAATAAAATTAGACTTATCAGAGAAAATATCCTACACTCCACAGATTCCAGTTCAGCAACAGGAATTATAGAGGCTGTTATTAGTCCTGATGTGTGTTTGGAAAGCTTCCATCCAATTGACCTTAAGGAACTAACGACAACATTATCTTCATCTAAATCATCAACCTGTATACTAGACCCCATACCTACTAGGTTGCTCAAAGAGGTTTTACCCCTAATTAGAAATCCACTACTAAACATTATCAATCTATCCCTTGTAACAGGTTATGTGCCCCAGTCATTTAAAGTAGCTGTAATTAAACCGCTCCTAAAAAAACCTACCCTAGACCCAGAAGTTTTAGCCAACTATAGACCAATATCCAACCTCCCCTTTCTTTCAAAGATTCTAGAGAAAGCAGTAGCGAAACAACTATGTGGCTTTCTTCAGTATAATAGTCTATTTGAAGAGTTTCAGTCAGGTTTTAGAAAGCATCACAGCACAGAAACGGCATTGGTAAAAGTTACAAATGACCTCCTCACTGCATCTGATGCGGGACTTATCTCTATACTAGTCTTATTAGATCTTAGTGCAGCTTTTGACACTATCGATCATCACATCTTACTACAGAGGATGGAACACCAAATTGGCATTAAAGGATCTGCTCTAAGATGGTTTAAGTCCTACCTATCTGATAGATATAATTTTGTTCATGTTAATGATGAATCATCAAGATATGACAAGGTTAGTCATGGAGTCCCACAAGGTTCTGTGCTTGGACCATTACTATTTACTCTATATATGCTTCCTGTAGGTAAAATTATTAGAAAGCACTCCATACATTTTCACTGTTATGCAGATGACACACAACTATACTTATCAATGAAGCCAGATGAAACCCATCAGTTAGCTAATCTACAGTCATGTCTTAAGGACATTAAAAACTGGATGTTTCATAACTTTTTAATGTTAAACTCTGACAAAACTGAAGTCATTGTGCTGGGCCCCAAACACATTAGAGACTCATTATCCAGCAACATAGTTAATCTGGATGGCATTGCCTTGGCCTCCAGCACCACTGTCAGAAACCTGGGTGTTATCTTTGACCAGGAGCTGTCTTTTAAATCACATGTTAAACAGATTTCAAGGACCGCCTTCTTTCACCTCCGTAACATTGCTAAAATCCGGCACATCCTGTCTCAACAAGATGCAGAAAAACTAGTTCATGCGTTTGTTACTTCCAGGCTGGACTACTGTAATTCTTTATTTTCAGGTTGCCCTAACAAAATTTTAAAAACTCTTCAGTTAATCCAAAATGCAGCAGCGCGTGTACTGACTAGAACTAATATCAGAGACCATATTTCCCCCATACTGGCTTCTCTGCACTGGCTCCCCGGTTAATTTAGAATAGAATTTAAAATCCTTGTTCTCACCTACAAAGCTATTCATGGTCAGTCACCATCTTATCTTGAACAGCTCATAGTACCCTATCGCCCATCCAGAACCTTACGCTCCCAGGATGCAGGGTTATTGGTGATCCCAAGAATTTCCAAAAGTAGAATGGGAGGCAGAGCTTTCAGCTATCAAGCTCCTCTCCTGTGGAACTATCTTCCAGTCTTGGTACGGGAGGCAGACACACTCTCTGATTTTAAGAGTAGGCTTAAAACCTTCCTTTTTGATAAAGCTTATAGTTAAGGCTGGCCTATCTAGCCCTTAGTTATGCTGCTATAGGCTTAGGTTGCTGGGGGAACACTCCATGATTCACTGAGCTTTCTTCTCTCCCCCCTCTGACTCCGACTCCTTCTCTGCTCCTGTAAATGTCCATATCCTTACACTAACTTTACTTCTTCCCCGGAGTCGTTGTGCTTTATCATCCTGCAGGTTTTTCGAGGTCGCGGTGGGAGGTGCTACTGTGGTTCTGCCTGATGCCTCCTGGCCACATTAGGAAAGGAGATCCTGTGACTTGGATCCTGTGACTTGGATCCTAGGCTGGATTTCCAAGTGCAAATCGGGACCCACAGATCACAATGGTTTCTGGATCAATAGACTACACCTGCTTCTGGACCACTACACTTCACATATGCCTGGATTTACAGATTCTACATACTCTTGGACTCAGCAACACCCAGATCTTCCTACATGGAGTACAATGACTCCTGGACCATCAGAGTCCACCTGCGTCTGGATCACTAGACGTTCCATACATCCGAACTCATAGAATCCACAGACTCTGGGACTCATGGATGTTTTATGCATTCTAAATGAACTGCTGTTATCATGTTTTTGTGTTCTGTACAAATGACATTTATTGCACGTCTGTCCGTCCTAGGAAGAAGGATCCCTCCTCTGTGGCTCTTCCTGAGGTTTCTTATTTTCCCTGTTTAGGGTTTTTTAAGTTTTTCCTCACCCGGTTCGAGGGTCTAAGGGCAGAGGATGTCACATCTGTACAGTTTGTCAAAGCCCAGTGAGATAATGTGTAAATTGTGATTTCGGGCTATACAAATAAAATTTGATTTGATTTGATTTGATATTTACAATTTCAGGCCGAGCTGCTTCCTACGGAATGGAACTTTTTCAAGGTGACATCAGATAACTTCTACTTTGCATAAAGCAGTATATAACCATGTCTGGTGTGTACACACTCTAGGGAGACTTTTCTGGAAAAAAACAGCATCAACGAAAGGTAATTTGAAAACGTCAAGCTATATCTTGTAAAGTTCACATAATAACAAACGTTATTTTGTTGGGTAACATTAACTGCCTTAAATGTTTCAGAAGTAAGACTAATTTACAGGGTTTCCCCTAGAATTTTTTAAGGCTTTGTGGCAAGTGCTAGTAGAGAGAATGCCTTATCAAATTCCTCTCTCATTTCTTCCCCCACATCTGTCCCTCTCCATTCTTCCCCAACTGAGCTTTGGTTTGCCCATACGATCATGATATATATCATGGTGTAGTATGTTTTCTGTGAATTTCAGGAAATAATGAAATTATGTCACATCACCTTCTTGTGATTCATGGTCACTTCTGATGTTGTCCCATCCCGAGTATTCAGTGTGGCAGGACTCACAGTGAAAAGACTCGAAAATATGTTGTTGCTTTTCTGGGAAGCTTCTTTATTTCTACTGACTTCTTCCTCTTTTGGCCTTACCTAGATTTTTCTAACAGTCGCCACGGCAAATCATCTTCTTCCATCTCACCCTGTCCTCTGCATCTTTTTCTCTCACACAAATTATCTGCTTGTCCTCTCTCACCACATCCATGAATCTCCTCTTTGTAGCTGGGCTAAAAGCTAATCCACACAGACCTGCTCTTCCCAGTTTCTTCCTCACCAATGCCAGGTCACTCATCAACAAGATGGACGAAATTCGGCTGAGGATCGCTCACGCAGGAGGGATAGTTGTGTCGCTGTTGTCACGTACAGCTGGTTGGACAACAACATTCCAGACACTGCGGTGGAGCTAGCGGGGCACTCCATGTACTAGGCCGACAGGACTGCAGCCTCTGCTAAACGTAGAGGCAGAGATTTGCGATTTATGTAAACAACTCTTGGTGCACAGCTACAGACATTGTTGGAACGCACTGCTCCCCTGACCTCAAATACCTGGCAGTGAAATGCAGGCCATTCAAGCTGGTCATACAGTTCTGTGCCATCCTGATGTTTACAGCTGTTTACATCCCACCGCAAGCTAATGCTAAGTTTGCACTGGAGGAGCTGTACTCCCCGATCAGCAGGCAGGCGAACGTATATCCAGAGGCGGCCGTGATTGTGGCTGGTGACTTCAACCACGTGGAAATAAGAGCAGTGCCTCCCAAATTCCACCGCTACATCAGCTTTCCCACCAGAGAAACCAACATCCTAGATCAGGTCTACAGCAACATCCCAGGAGCATACGAGGCTGTAGCAGCTCCAAATCTGGGCATGTCTGACCACATTTCTGTGGAGCTGATCCCAGTTTATAGACCACTGATCTGCAGGACTAAGCCAATCTCTGTGCAGGTCTGGTCTGAGGAGGTTGTGGCTATACTTCAGTATCGCTTCGAAAACACAGACTGGAGTATATTCAAGGAGGGCTAAGACCTGGGGGAGTACATGTCATCTGTTCTGGATTATGTGCAGTTCTGCACCAACACTGTTCAGACCTTAAAGGCATCAGGCTTTTTCCAAACAAGAACCCGTGGTTGGGACAGACTGGCTAACAGCAGGGCCCGGAGAGAACTGAGGAAGGGCATCAAGCTGGCAAAACTTCAGTACAGGCAGCGCATCGAGAAGCACTTCCAGAACAAATACACATGGAGCATGTGGAGCGGCATCAGGACCATCACTGACTACAAGCGCAGTGACCAGCAGGTCAACCATGACACCACTCTCCCTGACACCTTGAACAATTTCTTTGTCTGCTTTGAGACACTCTGCGGCAGAGAGACTGCTCATCTACCGTGGCTGGAGGAGCAGCATCAGCCTCTCCTCCTGCAGCTCCATCAAGTGAGTTCCACCCTCAGGAGGATCAAAACTAATAAAGCTGCGGGACGTGACAAGGTGTCAGCCTGGACCCTGAAAATATGTGCTGACGAGTTGGCTGGAGTGCTTCTGGACATTTTCAACCTGTCCCTGTGGCTTGCTACAGTTCCTGACTGCCCCAAAACCTCGATGATCTTGCCTGTACCAAAGAAATCAACCATCACCTGCCTCAATGATTACTGCCCGGTCGCCCTGACCCCAGTGATCATGAAGTGCTTTGAGCGGATCGTTCTCAGACACATCATGGACCTCAACCCTGCAGATCTGGACAATCTGCAGTGTACCTACAGGGAGAATGATCTACAGAGGATGCAGTTTCCTTAGCACTCCACTCACCACTGAGCCACCTGGAGCATCCTAACACTTATGTTAAGATGCTATTTGCTTCAGTTCAGCTTTTAACACTGTTGTTCTAGACAAGCTGGCACTGAAGCTTCATAACCTAGGGATGCCAGTGTCGCTGTGTCTTTGGATCAGGGACTTCCTTACCAACAGGTCTCAGGTGGTCAGGATTGGGGACGGCACCTGATCATCCACCCTGATCCTTAACACAGGCAAGCCACAGGGTTGCGTGCTCAGTCCAGCCCTCTTCACCCTCTTCACACATGACTGCACTGCCATCCACTCCACCAACACAGTCGTCAAGTTCGCGGCTGACACCACCGTGGTGGGTCTCATCAACGATTAGACCCACTACAAAGAGGAGATCCAGCACCTGACTGGCTGGTGTTGAAAAAACAACCTAGTTCTGAACACCAGCAAGACCAAGGAGGTCATTGTGGATTATAGGAGGTCCCGGAGGACGCAGCACGGTCCTCTCCTCATACATGGGGAGGTGATGGAGTGAGTGGGCAACATCAAATTGTTGGGCGTCCACATTTCCTCTGACCTCACCCCGGTCCCTGACCACCAGACACCTGGTGAAGAAGCCCCAAAAAAGACTCTTCTTCCTCAGGAAACTGAGGCGGGCTGGAATCTCCTCTCGGCTGATGGTGAAGTTTTACAGAGAACATCCTGTGTCTCAGTGCCACTGTGTGGTATGGCAGCTGCACAGCTCAGGACAGAAAAGACTCAGGGAATTTTGGGACGCCCTCTCCCAGATCTGGACTCGCTGTACACTGGCAGGATTCAGAGGAAGGCCAGCTGTATTGCAGTGGATCCCACCCACCCGGGAAATGGACTGTTTGGGCCTCTTCCATCCCGGAAGAGGTACAGAAACATCAAAACAAAGACGAACAGACTGAAGCAAAGCTTTTCCCCGGAACTGTGAAAGCAGTCTCTCCCCATTCTTGCACACAGACACACACACGCACCTCCCCCCTGCAGACAGGCTCATACACACACTGATCACGGGACCCCCTGCAGTCACACAGACACACACGCCTCCCCCACCGCAGAGACGTACACTAACGCAGACCTGGGCATTTTACGGCCGGATGTGGCCCGCGGGCCGTAAAATGCCCAGGTCTGCGTTATGTCAGTTATAAACATAAATGAACAAGTATTTATGCTGTGCATGCAATACAACTGTGTTGCTTTTATTTTGAAAAGCCTGGCATTTTTATTATTTACGTACGCGAGCAAGTGTTTACATACGTGCATGCGTGTCTTTACAGCGACAGGTGATGCTGGCCAGCTACCACTGGCGCTATAAAAATACTCGCTCATGTTAGAAAAAGAAAAGATGACTCTAAATGTTACGTTTTCAATAAGACATGAACTGCTGAATATTTCTTTACAGAAGTCAAAGTGAAGCTGTGTGCTTAGCTTGTGAAACACAGGTTGCTGTGTTCAAGGATTGCAATCTGAATCGCCACTACGTGACCAAACACGAGGAGAAATACAACAGCTTGCAATGGAGACGGAGGCTTTTCTAGCCAAGCTGCAAATCCAGCAACTACTTTTTAGAAAACTTTCCACGGCCAGACATGTGGCTTGTCATGGCAAGTTATGTCCTATCTCACATAATCGATAGAAAATGTAAACCGTTTTTTGAAGGAGAGTTTATTAAGGAGTGTTTGGTGGACTGCTGCGTTAATATGCCCAGAATAAAATGGAGCATTTGAGAACGTTCCCCTCACCTGACGCACTGTAACAAGGGAAATCTGGAGCTTCAGCTGAAGGACAGAGGGGTTAACTTTGATTATTTTTCCCTGGCTCTGGGTAAGCGCTGCGATGTATGTGACTTTACCCAGCTACTCATCTTCTTACACGGGATCACTGCAGACTTCAAAATCACGGAGGAGCTGGCAGCCATGCAGTCAATGAAAGAGACAACAACGGGGAGTGATTTCTTCACGGAGGTAAATGCATGTTTCAGCTGCAGTCTGACACACTTTTGGCAGAGCACTTTAGGTCAGTCCCCCTGCTTTAGTTCTACTCTTCACTCAAAGAGGAGAACAATTATTTTCCTCTTTGACCTACACCACAATTCAGAAATGTACACTGGGAGAAAATTAATTTTGTTTTGTTTTCTGCCGCTTATCCGGGTCCGGGTCCAGGAGGCAACATTTTGAGCAGGGAGATCCAGATGTTCCTCTCCCCGGCCACTTCCACCAACTCCTCCTGGGGCACACCAAGACGTTCCCAAGCCAGCCAAGAGATATAATCTTTCCAGTGTGTCCTTGGTCTGCCCCGGGGTCTCCTCCCAGATGAGTCTGGCCGAAACACTTCCCCCGGGAGACGTCCAAGAGGCATCCTGACCAGATGCCCAAACCACCTCAACTGACTCCTCTCAATGTGGAGGAGCAGCGACTCTACGCTGAGCTCCTACCGGATGTCCGATGAACTCACCCTATTTCTAGGCCTGAGCCCAGCCACCCTACGAAAGAAACTCATTTCAGCCGCTTGTATTCACGATCTCATTCTTTCGGTCAACACTCCAAGCTCATGACCATAGGTGAGACTTGTGACGTAGATGGACCGGTAAATTGAAAGATTTGCTTTCTGGCTCAGCTCTCAGCTTCCCCTCATTCAAGGAAGTGACACTCCCCCCCCACCCGGAGTTGGCAATCCACCCTTTTCCGGATGAGAACCATGGCCTCAGATTTAGAGGTGCTGATCCTCATCCCCGCCGCTTCACACTCGGCTGCAAACCGTCTCAATGCAAGCTGGAGGTCACTGTTCGATGAGGCTAACAGGACCACGTTATCTGCAAATAAGCAGAGACGAAATCCGGAGGCCACCGAACTTGACTCCCTCTGGCGCTTGGCTGCGCCAAAAATTCTGTCCATAAAAATTATGAACAGAACCGGTGACAAAGGGCAGCTTTGGCGGAGACCAGCCCTAACGGAACGGGTTTGACTTACTGCCGGCAATGCAAACCAAGCTCTGGCTCCGACAATACAGAGATCAAATGGCCGTAACAAAAAGCCATCTAGCCCATACTCCCGGAGCACCCCACACAGGACACCTTGAGGGACACGGCCATAAGCCTTCTCCAGATCCACAAAACACATGTAAACTCGTTGAGCAAACTCCCACGCCCCCTCCAGTACCCTCGCGAGGGTATAGAGCTGGTCCAGTGTTCCACGGCCAGGATGAAAAACCACATTGCTCCTCTTGAATCCAAGGTTCAACTAACAGCCGGACTCTCCTCTCCACCACTCTGGAGTAGACCTTCCCAGGGAGGCTGAGGAGTGTGATTCCCCCGGTAGTTGGAACACATCCTCTGGTCCCCCTTCTTGAAAAGGGGGACAACCACGCCTAACTGCCACTCCAAAGGCACAGTCCCCGATGTCCACGGGATGAATTTCATCCACCCCCGGGGCACTGCCGCTGCGGAGTTGTTTGACAACCCTAGTGACTTCGACCCCAGTGATGAGAGAGCCCACCCCAGAGTCCTCCGGCTCTAACTCCTCCTCAGAATGTGTTGGTGGGATTGAGGAGATCATCGAAGTATTCCTTACACCGCCGAAATATACACTCAGTTGAGGTCAGCAACTCCCCTCCCACACTGAAGACCGTGTGGACGGGGTTCCGCTTTCCCCTCCTGAGGCGGCGAACAGTTTGCCAGAATTTGTTCGGCGCCAACTGGAAGTCTTGTTCCATGGCCTCACCAAACTCCTCCGACACCCGGGTTTTTGCCTCAGTGACCACTCGAGCCACAGATCACTTGGCCTGCCGGTAGCTGTCTGCTGCCTCGGGAGTCCCACAAGCCAGCCATGCCTTGTAAGTCTCCTTCTTCAGCTTGACAGGCCCTTTCACCTCTGGTGTCCACCAGCGGGTTCTGGGGTTACCACCACAACTAGCACCAGCGACCTTGCTACCACAGCTTCGAGCAGCCGCCTCAACAATGGCAGCGTGTAACTTGGCCCACTCAGATTCCATGCTCCCTTCTACCTAAGGAATGTGGTTGAAGCTCTGCCGGAGGTGGGAGTTGAAGACCATTTTCACATGGTCCTCAGCCAGACGTTCCCAGCAGACCCTCATTATTCACTTGGGCCTGCCTGGTCTGTCCAGCTTTCTTCCTCCCCCACCACCTGATCCAACTCACTACCAGGTGGTGATCAGTTGACAGCTCTGCTCCCCTCCCCTCCCACTCAGGTTCAGATTGGGCAGGTCGTTCGTCCCAGTCACATCCCTCTAGGTCTTGCTGTCATTGCTCACTTGAGCCTTGAAGTCTCCTAGTAGGACGATGGAGTCCCCAGTAGGGGCACTTTCCAGCACCTGTTCCAAAGACTCCAAAAAGGCTGGGTACTCTGAACTGCTATTTGGCGCATAGGCGCAAACCACAGTTCAGACCCGTTCCCCAACTCGAAGGCGCAGGGAAACAACCCTTCTGTCCACCAGGGTAAACTCCAACACATTGGCTGAGAACCGGGGAGCTATTAATAAGCCCACGCCTGCTCTCCACCTCTCACCTGGGACAACTCCAGCATAGAAAAGAGTCCAACTCCTCTCAAGGAGACTGGTTCCGGAACCCGAACTGTGCATTGAAGTTAGGCTGACTATATCTCAACCTCTCGCACAAGCTAAGGTCCTTTCCCCACTAGAGAGGTTACATTCCATGTTCCAATAGCCATCTTCAGCAACCGGAGATCGGACTGCCAAGGACCCTGCCTTTGACTGCCACCCGATCCACATAGCACCAGACCCCTATGGCTCCTCCTGTGGGTGGTGGGCCCACGTGAGAACGTACCCACGTCTCCTTTTCGGGCTGAGTCCGACCGGACCCCATGGACAAAGGCCCGGCCAAACCGGCTCGCCTAAGGACCCCTTCCCCAGGCCTGGCACCGGGGCGGGGTCCCGGTACGCCTCTGGGTACCCAACTCTCCTCTCCCCTCCGGGGTTAGGAGGGGGGTTCAATGTCTCCTAGTCCTTGTCCACAAGTCCTTGTTAGTCACCATTATAGAAGTCTTTTAGAACCGCGCTTTGTCTGGCCCCTCACATAGGAGCAATTTGCCTCGGCTGACCCTACCAGGGCCAAACAGCCCCCAACAACATAGGTCCTGGGATCATTAGGGCACCCAAAATCCTCCACCACGGTAAAGTTGCAGTACCTGGAGAGGAGAAAATTAATCTTGAGCAGAATTAAGTTCAAGTTATCGTTGGTTCAGCCCTCCAGCACAGTTCAGATTTTTCGTGTGGCCGCCTGTAGAAATTAATTGCCCACCCCTGCATTAACACACTGGGAGACCCGGTTGTTTATGTTTACATCTACATTTCTGTGATGCACCTTTTTCTCTGTTGTGCACTTCAGATCATCTGCTGCTTATATGTCAATATTGTAAGTATTTTGATTTTGATTTAATTGTAGAGAGTCACCTTTTTTATTGTCTTTTTAATGCTTCTGGGCCAAGGCTACCAAAATAAATTTTCTTATGTGCAAACATGACAATGAAAATCTTTAATTGCATTGAATTTAATTTAATTTGACCTCTCTAATTCTCTCTGACCTGTGCTTACCCTCTGATGTGCTCTTTCCTAATTCTGTCCATCCTCATCACTTCCAAAGAGAATCTCATCATCTTTAATTCTGCCACTTGCCTCTTGTCTTTTGGTCGGTGCCACTGTCTACAAACTAAAACAACACTCTCCAAACTCACTACCCTCTTGTAAACCTTTCCTTTTGCTTTTACTGCTACTCTTTTGTCACAGATTTTTCTGGTGATTGACTCGTTCTACAGGATAAGTATTACAGATATCCCCACTGGTTGGTAGAACTGAATAATCTAGGATGAGAATTAGTACTTTTTGTTTTTTCGGGGAAAGACCAGTTATTCTGAATACACATTAGCAACAGAATGATCCAACCCTGCTGCTACAAGAAATGATACAGGGTATCATTCCTCCACAGTGCAATTAGACTTTTCAACACCTCTCTTATCAGACAATAGACACTTTACCTGGTAAAATCATTCACCTCCTACCTGCACTAAACTCTGCACTCTCTGCACAACATCTGAATATTTTGTTTTGTTTCGTTTTCGTTTTCATTTTCTGCCGCTTATCCGGGTCCAGTTTGCGGGGGCAACAGTTTGAGCAGGGAGATCGAGACGTTCCTCTCCCCGGCCACTTCCACCAACTTCTCCGAGAGGACACCAAGATGTTCCCAAACCAGCCGAGAGATATAATCCCTCCGGCGTGTCTTTGGTCTACCCCGGGGTCTCCTCCTGGATGGGCATGCCCAAAACACCTGTTAGATGTGTATATTTTTCTATTTTTATTTTTATTTTATACTTTTATACTTTATAGTGTTATATGTCCAGTGGTCCTGTAACTAAACATTCTTGCTGCTGTGAAGAATTAGTTTCCCTACGGGAATTATTAAAGTCAACTCTATCTATCTATCTATAAGATCTGAACATGAGGTTAATAATAAAGAATCTCCACAGACATTGTAAATTAGATATGATTTAATCTGTCTCTTTATCTTACAAGAGAAAAGTCAGGAATTATTGTTGAGCTTGGCAACAAATAACATATAGTAATAGAATAAATGAAAATAGATAGGTGGATAAGTGGTAGTACCTATTAAGGTGTACTCTCTTTTTTTCCTTTAAGGTAAGCTGCCTTCCTGAGAATTAATGATTTGGAGCTGCAAGTTTTGTCACAAGAAAATGGAAGTCAGCAGCTGACAGTTAAGAAGATACAGGCACTGATTTTCAAATTTTGATATGGACTTTCATTATTACAACACAGAACAACACATTATTTATTACATTATTATTTATTACATTATTTATTACATTATTAGTCATTATTACAACACACAACATCATTACAACACAAGATTCAGCTCAAAGGAGGTCTCTTCACTGTGTTTTGGGAGTCAGTTTACCCTTCTGAATCAAAGCTTGTGTTCTGGTCCAAGGCAGCGAAGAGCACAAGAGACACCGAGCCCTCAACGAAAGCTTCCACCTATTGATGAATTGATTGTGTTTGTCTGCCATGTTGCAATTGGATTTCACAAGAAATCTTTGACATCCATCTTTGAAGTCAGCTTGCCTACATTAAGTTGCATCATCTTAACATGGACCAGCTGCATTTACCTGGTTCTGGGCTAACTGCCTTTGTGGATGACAAGAGAGCAAATGCAGGCTACAATGCCTGGCAAGTTAAAGCTTTATGGCCCTCAGGTGAGAGTGGCAATAGACCGCACCTAAGTCTGCTGGATACAGGGTTATTGTTGATCCCAAGAATCTCCAAAAGTAGAATGGGAGGCAGAGCTTTCAGCTATCAAGCTCCTCTCCTGTGGAACTATCTTCCAGTCTTGGTACGGGAGGCAGACACACTCTCTGATTTTAAGAGTAGGCTTAAAACCTTCCTTTTTGATAAAGCTTATAGTTAGGGCTGGCCTATCTAGCCCTTAGTTATGCTGCTATAGGCTTAGGTTGCTGGGGGAACATTCCATGAGGCACTGAGCACTCTTCTCTACCCCCTCTGACTCAGACTCCGTCTCTGCTCCTCTAAATGTCCATATCCTTACACTAACTTTACTTCTTCCCCGGAGTCGTTGTGCTTTATCATCCTGCAGGTCTTTCTAGGTTGCGGCGGGAGCTGCTTCTGTGGTCCTGCCTGATCCCTCCTGGCCACATTAGGACAGGAGATCCTGTGACTTGGATCCTAGGCTGGATTTCCAAGTGCAAATTGGGATCCACAGATCACAGTGGCTTATGGATCAATAGACTACACCTGCTTCTGGATCACTACACTTCATATATCCCTGGATTTACAGATTCTACATACTCTTGGACTCAGTGACTACATCAGCAACACTCAGATCTTGCTACATGGACTACAATGACTCCTGGACCAACAGAGTACACCTGCGTCTGGATCACTAGACTTTGTGATCTAGACTTTGTGACATACATCCGGATTTATAGAATCCACAGACTCTGGGACTCATGGATGTTTTATACATTCTAAGTAAACTGTTATTATCATGTTGTTGTGTTCTGTACAAGTGATATCTATTGCACGTCTGTCCGTCCTAGGAAGAGGGATCCCTCCTCTGTGGTTCTTCTTGAGGTTTCTTATTTTCCCTGTTAAGATTTTTTTTAAGTTTTTCCTCACTCGGTTCAAGGGTCTAAGGGCAGAGGATATCACATCTGTACAGTTTGTCAAAGCCCAGTGAGATAATGTGTAAATTGTGATTTCGGGCAAAACAAATAAAATTTGATTTGATAGTATACACAAATATCTGTGCCGAGTATGGGCTGAAAGTTCCAGGATCAAAGTGGACAACACCTCCAAAGGTAATTGAGAACAATTGAGCTAAAACCCTAACCCTTCCAGATCCAGACCATTAAGATGGTGGTGGCTAATCAACTGGATATTATGGTGCTCAACAAACAGGAGAAGAAGGGTGTAGTGGTAGATGTTGCAATCACAAATGATAGCAACATCAGTAAGAAGAAGCACAAAAAGCTTGAGAAATACGAAGGGCTGAAAGAAGAGCTGGAAAGGATGGGGGGAGTAAAAGCATAACATACTGCGGAGGACCCTCAGGCTTCCAGGATCCAAGTTGGAAGGAAACACAAGAGACCGCCCACAGAGGGTGAGTTGAAATAAAAGATTAGCTGTGGAAATTTTTGGTTAAACTGTACAGTACATAGTTGGGGGCTGTGTGGCCTGTCGGCTCTGATAATATGTGAGCAATATATCATCTACTTTATTCAAATGTTATACATAAGGTATCTGGTATCTGGAACACATAGTCCAGGCTTTTGTTAATCTTCCTCATCTCTGTCAGAAAAAATATTAAAAAACTGAGGCCTCTCATTGTACTCTGGATGGGCTTGCACTGTTATATTATACAGTGTGCGATGCCAACACAAGGCTAAAGAGATAAGTAAAAACAAATTCAGCTGAATGTTGAAGGGTGACCAGCTGAGCAGATAAAGAGCGATAACTTAACTCTGTCCATAGTGCTGATTCTGGCTACTTTTGGAGTCAAGATAATTTATCAAGATTTTCAGTGAGAGGGTCTTTATTATGGCAGGCCATACAATCGAGGGAAGGAGAGCAAGCATCAAACCTGACACCATGGACTCTTTACGTTTCATCCAAGGAATATTGTAAGCTCTTATTGGGGTGAAGTCTGCTTCAGTACGTGTGTCGTAAATTAAATTAAACATTAATTAAACAATAAGTTGTCTGTAATTTGATTTCTCTAAAATTTTATGTCAGCAGATCATTAATGTATTATTTACTTCATAATAACTGAAAGGGAACGTTTTGTATTGAGAAAGAAAATACAAAGCTGGCTATGTTTATTATTTGTCATGATAACGGAATGAGATAGTCTTTCTTTAATTTAGTCTATTCATTTATTTATTAAACAATTAATTGTTCATGTTAGAAGGTTATGATCTATATCAGTTCTGCTGCCTGACACCACAGTCACTGGACTCATCACTCGGGGAGAGGAAACTGAGTACAGAAGTGAGGTCGCAGAACTGATGGCCTAATGTCAGGAAAATAATCTCTCCCTAAATACAGAAAAGACCAGGGAGATGATTATTTATACGAGGAGGAGGAGGAGGAGAAACTAAAATATCCAATCCTCAGCTTAATGTCAGTACAAGGAGAGGTAGGTGGTGCCGTATTTAATGGGCTTCCACAGGAAAACACGCTTGCTGCATGCTAGCTTACAGCTATAAATTGGAGCCACACGAAAACAAACCAAAAGTTAGCTAAAATAGCCAAGGAGTGGTGCAGTCTCTTGTGTGAAAAATAGTCCAAAACATTATGTCATCTTGGATGTTGTCTAAGGCGCTCATCATCGAAGGCATGATATTTATATTTGCAGTGCACCTTTCAGGAAATAAATGACAGCGTGCAATGTTAACTCAACCTGGCTGAAACGTGACATGGGGGTGAAAGGAGGCTGAAAGCAGGGGATATATTATTGGCGACAAATAATTACTGTTGAAAAAAAATGCATTTGTAGATTGAGTCACATAAGATGAGATTCAAAAACCCCTACACAAATGCAATAAAGTTCACAAACCACAAGCCATTTGTAAATGCCGATTCAACAGTTTGTGTATAAAAATCACTTCATACATTTATGTATGTTATAAATGTATATAAATTACAAATTATTTCAAATACATATATTTGTGGATTTCCATTGTATACTTTTGTGGAGTTATTTACATATAAATCCCCAAATGCATTTGTGAATCCTTCTTTGTGCATTTAAGAATTTTTAGACTGAACTAACTTTATAAAGTACCTGTACTCAGTATAGCAGTCATTCCCAGACTGGGTTGAGACCCATGTTCGGGAGAAGATTTGTTTTGGGTCGCCAAATAAGTTTGTAGAATTTCTTCCACAGCCTTTTAAGAAGTATATCTACAGTGCATCTCTGAGACACATTAGGGAGCTTATTTGTGTTTGTACCACATCGTTTCCACTTCTACAACAGCCCAGCATGAGAAATGTATGTGCCCCAGTACCCAGTATAGCAATCATTCCCAAAGACTGGGTCAAGACCCATGTGAGAGAGGAGATTTTTTTCGGGCTGCCAAGTAAGTTTGTAGAATTTTTTCCACAGCCTTTTATTTAATATTTATATCTACAGTGCATCCTTGAGACACATTAGGGAGCTTATTTGTGTTTGTACAACATGGTCCCCACTTTTAAAACAGCCCACCACAAGAAATGGATGTTTGGCTCATTATAAAGAAACCTCGAAGTAGCAATCAAACGTTAGCCAAAGAAACGTTTCTGAGAAAACCTGGCATGAGGGTGAACATGAGCTGACCAATGGTTGGCTAGTTTGAAAAACGGCCTAAAAAGGTAAAGATAGACTGCATGTGGTGTTAAGCTAAACTACTGCTCTTGAAGGAAACCTGCATGAGAGGGTTAGATAAAAGAAAGTGATCTAAAAATTGCAGTAAAATGTTGAGAAACTTTTATTGTATCCACTAATGCTCATGTATTTTTTTTTTATAAACAAGGCCTACAGTGAATTAAGCCATGAGTATATAAGTCAAAAAGCCATACTACAAACACGCTAGTGCATGGATCATAATGATGGCCGATATGTATTCTTTCACTTGCACTGTACAAAAATAAGGCAGAATATTCTGGATATGAGCCAAGCCATATTGCATTGGTGACATTTATTGGAGCCAGATTCTGTGCAGCAAAAAGCAGAGCTGTGGTATGGAGTTATGGAGTTCCCTAACCAATACAATTGCAGCATGAGATGACAAATCATTTTGATTTGAAGCTGAAACATATATCAGAGTAATTAAAGAACTACCTAAAATCATCAAAACATTGGATCTATACCAAAGCCCACCACTTTGGTTTCACTTTTGGGGATCTTGCAAGGCGTATCAGTCAAAGTGTGGAGCAGTGAAAACAGGAAAAAACACACCACTTTAGCAAAATCAAATGAGAGACTTGGATGTTCTTTGATGACTGAACTTCCCATAAAACTATGGATACTTAATTTTCACCTGTTGAGAGAATATGCTAGCCTTTAAAACTCAGATACGTGTCTCAGTAGTAAAGATTAGAACTGCCATACTGTTTCTTAGGCTTCTGGTATGTGGCAGATCTTTATCCAATGCCTAGCCACAGTTCCTGGTGCACTTATGGGGGGGAAAGAGCTGCATTATATCACAGTTCGTGCAGATTGGGATACTTTAAGCAGAATCTGTTGAATGTACCATATATGGCCTGTCTGGAAATAAAAACAGATATGCAATCTTTTTCACAACAACAACACAGCAAGAGATAGCAATGCAAAAAAGATTATGTTAAAATTACTTGTTTATAAAACATAGGCATGATTTGACCACCTCAAGTTTGAATTTGTTGTTCTGGCTTTGCTCCAGCCTAATACATTTCTTAAAAAAAAAAAACAAAAAACCCTTACCTACCCAGCTTTTTGGCATACCAGAATGCATTGTTGTGCCTTGACTTCAGGAAAGCCTCTTGTTGCATACTTTAAATTGAAATTATTTGATGTTACATGAAGTAACTGGACTGGACAGGGGGGGTTTGGGGGGACAATAAGGGTGTAAACCCAAAAAAAGCAAAAAGAAAAAAAGAAAAAAGAAAAGAAATTTAAGAAGTGTATGTACTGTCGCAAGGAGAAATTTCTAATTTACTCGGTCAAATGGCTTTTCTGTATTCAAAGACATACTTGTGATTTCTGAGTTATCTATTGAAGAATAGTCTATCAGGTTAAGAAGCCTGCGTGATCCTTGGTCCCCTTAATAAATCCTGCTTGATTGGGATGTATTAGGCAGGGAGCATTTTTTTCTCTAGTCTTTTGGTAAGAGTTTTTGCATATAATTTTAAGATTTGTGTTAATTAGTGATATTGGATGGTAGTGTGGGTCCTTGCCTGGTTTGAGGAGCAAGCTAATGTTGGCAGAGTTGATATTTAGTGATAGTGTTTGACTTTCCCTAATCTGAATTACCATCCTGTAAAAAGTCGGCACCAGTGTTGTCCAAAAATCTTCGTAGAACCCAGTAGGATCAATCTGTCCCCAGGACTTTTTTATTTGGCATATGTTGGAGGGATTCATAAAGTACAGCCATGGTGATTGGCTACTCCAGTGCCATAATCTGTTCATCATTTAGCTTCAGCAGATCGATGTTCACAAAGGCATCAATATTATATCAATATCAACATCAGGTGAATTAATATGTTAGGAATACAAGTTTCTATAAAAGTCTATAAAAATGTTATTTATTTCTTCATGATATTTATTGATATTACCAGCTGAGTTCTGGATGGAAGAGATTGTTGTGTTTTATATGTTTTTTTTCTTTAATTATTAATTAGTTTAATTTGGTTAGCCAGGAATTTCCTAGTTTTATTGCTGTTTACAGCGTTTTCCAAGCACAGTCTTTGTATCTGGAACTGTCTTTTTATCAATTATTTCATTTAGTTAAATTTTTAATTTTCTCAGATTTCTCAATATGTGTTCCTGTGGGGAGGCAGCGTGAGCAGCCTCGAGTGATTTGATTTCCTCTTCTTATTGTAATTCAAGTGAGCTCTCTCTTTTTGTTTTATGCGATTAATAGGAAATTATTCTACCTCGCATGACCCCTTTTGCTGTGTACCAAAGAACACATGGTGGGATTCCTGGAAAGTCATTGGTTTTCAAAGACATTGCTCACTCCCTTTTGAAAAAATTAACACAATATTGGTCTTTAAGTATCGATGCAGTGAATCTTCAATTTTTAGCTTGTGGTCTGGCTTTTTTTTTTTAATGAAATAGACACGGGTGCCTGATCACTGATAGTGTAGGGTAGATCTTGTGGTTGAAATGTCCATCATAATAGAGCTAATAACTAAAAAGTTATCTAGGTTGGAATATGAATGGTGGACTGGTGAGAAAAAGGTGTGTTACCTGAGCAAAGGACGTTTAGATCCCTGTGCTTCGCGAAGGCCAACATCACTCATATGTATTGTTTTAGAATGTCTGTGGATTGCCAATTCCGTCTGCTCCCTGTCCTACTGAGCCTGTCAACTTCTGAATTGACATACCAGGTTGAATACCCTTCTTATTATAAGTGCAGTGTCTGAGTGTGCTAAGAGCCGAGGGTGGACTTAGGGTTGCGGTACAGCTGGACGTTGATATATAGTTTATCTACTACAATCACAGCTCGGGATCCTTCTTCAATAATTTTTTTTCCTGATAGGAAACAGAATCCTTCATTGTTCCAGTATCTCCTTAGGGAATTGATCATTGATGCTTAAGTGTTGTTAAAAACAAGAGAAGGCAACCCCCTTGTTTTTAACTGTATCTGGAGGATGTTTTAGTTGTTTTTGTATGAAGTTTTTTACCATACCTTCTGTGTCTTCTCCTGCCTGTTCTGGAATGCCGGAAATGCTGTGCACCTGAAGATCAATGATTGTTTCTTTCATTTTCTTCTCTTCCTCCAGGAACCGCGTCATTCCCCTCTGTGATGGATTTTACTGACCCTTTAAGGACCTCGTTCTTCGTGGTGAGAGTGACCACTTGTTGTTGGCTAAATTCCAAGGATTCCCATAAGGCCTGGAATTCCTTGTAGAGAACCTCCATCGAAGATAGAGGGGCATTAAATCTTGTCAACCGCTTATTAATGGAGTCCAAAATGTCACAGAAATCGTTACCAGGAGACAAAATTGCTCCTGGAGTGTCTTCAGGGCGACTTTTCTAGTCGGACGGAGTCTGCGTTGGGGACGTTTTCCAATGAAGTGGAGTTAATTGATAAAATGGCAACTGTTTGCCTTTGAATTAAAATTAAGTTGGCAGAGTATCTGATCAATGAATTGTTTGTTTTAGCACGGCACTGCCATGTTTGGTACTACACAGTCTCAGAGTCTCGCAACACTTCAGCATTGCGACCCCACACATCCTCATCTTCCACATGATGATAAAAAAAGAAAATTACGTCGGTAAGTGAAATGGCCTGCATTTGACTATTAGAGTATCAGGTAGTAGCTCTTTGTAATGGTGGTTCATACACCAGTCATTATTTATGTAAAAAGAGAGCTCTGCACCTTTGTTCTTACTGGAGTTCTCTGTCCCGTTGGCTCTGTAGACAAACTGGGTAGTTAGCTCCAGAGATCAATGGAGAACAAGGTCGTTGAACCACGTGTCTTGAAAAGTTGGCATACAGCAGTCCTTTATTGATCACTGTGTATTGACCCAAAGTGTTAACATGTCCAGTTTGTTGGTGATGGTCCGCCTGCACACCGTTTCTGCTTCTGCTTACTCTTCGTCCGGCCCCATCTCCCCCTCTGTGAGATGGTAGTCCAGGGAGCAGCTGGTATTTAGGCTCTCTCTCATGACTCCTCAGTCTCTCTAACCGGCTCCTCTGGAGATGTGTGTCTCCTTGATTACCCGTTTGGCTCTGATGTGCTGCAATTGCATTCCTCAGATAACCTGCTTCCCGTCTATAACGACTCATTCACTCCATGCGAGATTGTCTTTGTCACCTATTGCAAGCATTTAGCTCCTGGTCTTCAACCTTTTTTGATTTTTTGACTTTGCCTCTAGCCTCTACCCTTCAAACTTGTTTGTAAGATTTTTGTACAGTTATAGTCAGTGCCCTGTATTTTGTACTGCTTGTTTTTCTATTAAATAGCTTGAATTTTTATCTAAGTTCCATGGAGGAAATATATGCAGGTGGAGTGGAGAGGCCGTAGAAAGGCAGGGACCTGAGTGTACGTCAGGGAGTGTACATTTCTATGAGGTCAGTGAGGTATGGAGGAGCAAGGTTACAGAAGGCTATGAAAGTTAGCAGTAGGATTTTAAAATCAATACGGAAGAGGACTGGGAGCCAATGAAGTAGTCTGCAGATGGGGTGATGTGTTGCGTGGAAGTGGTTCTGGAAATGACGTGCCCAGCTGAATTCTGGACCAGTTGAAATTAATAGAGGAATTTCTGAGGTAAACCATATAGAAAAGCATTACAGTGATAAAGATGGGATGTGACAAGAGCATTAACCAGTGTTGCAGTGCTGTTGGGGGTGAGTGCTTGATGAAGAGGGTTGATGCTACGGAGGTGGAAATAAGCAGGCCGGGTGACATTGTTTGTGTGCAGTGAAGGACAGGTTGCTGTCGAAGATGCTACCTATCTATTGACTATTGACCTGAGGGGAGGGATTAACAGTACAGTTATCAATGAGTAATGAAAAACTGTCCAATTTGGAAAGTATAGATTTGGTGTCTATAAGAAAAAAATCTGTTTTATATCAGTTGAGTTTGAGAAAGTTATGGGAAAACCAAATTTGAATATCTCGCAAACAGTCAAGGAGGGATGAGGGAGGAAGTGTGGCAGTGGGTTTAGAGGAAAAGAAGAGCTGGTTGTCATCTGCTTAACAGTGGAAATGGAGTCCATATTTTCTAGAAAATATTTCAGAGAAGGAGAAGGTAGGTGATGAAAAGGAGAGGGCCCAGGACAGAGCCTTGGGGTACACCACTGTTGATCGGGGAGGTTTGGGATTAGTAGTTTTTTAACAGAACAAACTGAGCATGACCAGAGAGGTATGAGGTGAACCAGGAAAGAAGTATGTGGTTTATAACAATAGAGGCTAGATGATTAAGCAGGATATGATGGAAGATAGTGTCAAAAACTGTGTTAAGGTCAAGGATAATAAGTATAGTGAGAAGTCCAGAATCTGCTGCCATGAGGTCTTTTGTTATTTTTACCAGGGCCGTTTCTGTTTTGTGAAGTGGATGAAACCCAGACTTAAATTGTTCATAGAGATTGTGCACATGTAAACCAACTATTTTTTCTAGAATATTAGACCAAAATGGAAGGTTTGAAACAGGTCAGAAGTTATTTAAGTGATTAGGATCTGAACCAGTGGTGTGATTAGTGGTGTAATTATTGCTGTTTCTAGGGATGGTGGAACTGAACCAGAGGAAAGGGAGGAATGTATAAAATCAGCAATGAGAGGGGAAAGAGGAGAAAGACAAAGTTTGACAAGATTGGTGGGCAGAGAATCAAGTTTACAAGTAGAGGACTTTGATTTCAGAATTATGGAGAATATTTCATTAGCGGCTGGGTAACTGAAGCTAGAAAATGAGGATGTCAGAGGTGGAGCGGGAATCGAGGAGTATTTACTGTCCATATTGCTATGTGGAGAAGGTAGTTGATGATGAATGTTTACAATTTTACCAGTGAAAAAGTCCCAAAATACTTTGCAGAGCGCACTGGAGTACATGTGAGAGGCCAAAGTGTCTGGGGGCTGTAGTAAACTGTTAAGTGTGGAGAATAGAGTATGTGTGTTTCCTTCGGCAGTATGGATGAGAGTGGCATGGTAAACAGTTTTAGAATTGGAAATGGCTTCTCTATATTTCAGAATATGGTTAGTCCAGTTTCTCTCAAGGGAACTGTGCTGCCCCCCTTCCTCTTCACCATCTACATTTCTGACTTTCAGTACAGTACTGAGTCAAGTCATCTGGTGGTGGACTCCAGGAGGAACAAGCCCCCATCCTCTCCTGTCTGCATTAAGTCGACTGATGTGGAAATTGTCCAGACCTACAGATACTTGGGAGTACATCTTGACAACAAGCTGGAATGGTCCACCAACACAGAGGTTGTGTACAAGAAGGGGTGTACAAGAGTGTGCAGAACGTTACTCAGGACCTTTTACAACACTCTGGTAGGATCAGGTGGGCGAGCTGATATCCATCATGGACAACAACTTTTGCCCACTGTATGAGACTATTGAGTCTCTTAGCAGCTCATTCAGCACCAGATTCTTACACCCACGGTGTAAAAAGGAACACTACAGCAGGTCATTCATTCTGACCGCCATTAGACTTTTCAACTCCATTATAATGCAAACAGGTCAATATTCATCTCTACAAACAATGTATGATATTTACCTCAGTTAGAAACTGTCACATGTCTTTATTGTGCAATATTTTTATATTTAGTTTTTCAAAAGTTTGCAATTAAACCACAGGACTATTTATCCACCAAGACTGTATATTGGAGGTGTAATTAGTGAAAATATATAGCCATAATTACTCATTTTTTATTGATCCTTGTTTTTTTTTACTTCTTATTCTTATGTTTATTTATTTCTATTTTTCACAAATTAGTACTTAATTAGAGTAAGTCACTATTTCCCCCCTGTTGTATGACCTTTGTACTGCTGTGACACAGGAATTTCCCCAGTGAGGGATCAATAAAGCTTTATTTTATCTTATCTTATCTTATCTTTCAATTTCAATTCAATTGTAATTAATTTTTTATATTGCAATTTTCCGTTACTTCCGAACAGTGTAAATTCTGTTTTATCTTTATTTAGTGATAATCTATTAACATTAAAGCAGGACCACACAGGTGGACTACATTTTGTGTAGACAATGCAATCTGAAAGAGATTGGATACTGCAAAGTGGTGTCAGGCGAGAGTATAGCCAGACAGCATCAGATGGTAGTGTGTAGGATGACTCTGGTGGTGAGGAAGAGGAAGTGTCATGGTTCCATTTTCTGCTTTTATTCTTGTAGTTGTGTTTCGGTCTTTTTCCGGTGTTGTGTTTTTGTTTTACTTCGTTTCAGGGCTGGAAGCAGTTCAGGTGTGCTGAGCTGATTACCCGCAGCTGTTCCTGATTCCTCATCAGTGGCTGTACTTAAGACACAGATCCTGATCTGCTTATCGCCAGAACGTCTTGTTTCTCGCACGGTAAACCTCGATGGCTCCCTGGTTACTTCAGCTTCCTTGTTTCCATGTTCTTCGCATCCAATTCTCCTAGTTCTGCAATAGTGATTTTTCTTTGCTATTTTGATCATGTGGTTCCTAGTATTACTAGAGCTTTTCTGTTCAGTACTTTGCTCAGTCTTCCTAGCGTGTCTAGTGATTTTCAGTTTATTACTTTTTCCCTCACGTTGTGAATGACTTTGTGTTGACTACTTTGCTCCATTTTCCTAGCGTTGCTAGTTATCTTTTGTTTGTACTTTTTTCTTACTTTCATGGAGTTTCCAGCGCCTTTTGTTAATTGAGTTGTTTTCTGTTGTTCCAGCCCTGCCTGTACTGGAGAGCTCAGCCACCACAGGCGTGTCCAGCCCTGGTGTTCTTTTGCAACTTTGTTTGGTTTTGCTTCTTTCTGTTCTGTTCTCTTTAATACACTTTAATGTGTAATTTTATTGCCTGAGCATTCTGTGTCCGCTTGTGTGTCCAGACCTCACTCCACACGTAACAGGAAGAGGGCAAATGTGGACCAGAAGATCAAATGGGGGGGGAGCTGAAAAATGAAAACTGCTGCGAGGACTTCAGGGAGAGCATGAGACAGGCTCTGGGTGCTTGTGAAGAGCTGCCAGATGACTGGGTAACTACTACAATAACGGTGATCAGGGACATAGGTAGGGAGGTGTTTGGTGTGTCATCTGGACAGATGATAAGGAGACTTGTTGGTGGAATGAGGAAGTACAGGAGAGTATTCAGAGAAAGAGGATGTTGAAGACATGGGATAGTGAGAGAACAGAAAGTAGACAAGAATACAAGGCGATGTAAGGCAAAGTAGGAGGTGGCAAAGGACACAAAGTGTATGATGAGCTGTGTGAAATGTTGGACACTAAGGAAGGAAAAATGATCTGTTTAATCTGGCAAAGCAGATGGATCGAGCTGGGAAGGATGTGCAGCAGGTTATGGTGATTAAGGACAGGGATAGAAATGTACTAACAAGTGAGGAGCGCATGCTAAGATGGAGTACTTTAAGGAGCTGATGAATGAAGAAAATGAGAGGGAGAGGAGGTGGAAACTGTGAAACAGGACTTTAGTTGGAAAGATTAGTAAAGATGAAGTGGGAACAAGGGTGATGAGTAGAGTTGTAGCAACTACAGAGAGATAAAGCTGTGGCTAAGAGACAAAGTGACGATTTGTGATCAGCAGTACCATTTCATTCCAAGAGAGCGCATTACGAATGCCATGTTTGCTTCAAGAATGCTGATGGAGAAATAGAGAAGGTCAAAAGTTTCATTGTGTCTTTGTGGATCTAGAGAGCCTGTGAAAGGGTGCCGAGGGGCAACTTTGGTTCTTAATGAAGGAGTTTGGAGTCTGAGAAGTACGTTAGACTGGTGCAGGACATGTATGAAATCAGTGACAGTGGTGAGCTGTGCTGAAAAGTGACAGCTGGCTTTAAGGTGGAGGTGCATCAAGGATTGGCCCTGAACCCCTTGTTTGCTATGGTGATGGACAGACTGAGATATGAGAGCAGGCAGGAATATCCATAGACGATAATGTTTGTCGATGCCATTGTGATCTGTAGTGGGAGCAGATCGAAGAAAACATGGAACGGTGGTAACGTGCTGGAAAGAGAATGAAAGTCTGTCTTAGCAAGACAGAACACATGTGTTTGTGTGTGAATGGAAAGAGGCAATGGAACTGTGAGGTTACAGGGAGTTGATGTGGAAATGGTCCATGAGTTTAAGGACTTAAGGTCGACTGTTCAGAGCAACAGGGAGTGTGGTAAAGAGGTGAAGAAGCGAGTGCAGGGTGGAGTGGCTGGAGATAAGTGTCAGGAGTAATCTGTGACAAAATAGTAGCGAAAGGAAAGGTTTACAAGAGGGTAGTGAGACCAGCAATATTGTTTGGTTTGGAAATGGTGGCACTGATCAAAAGACAGGAGGCGGTGGCGGAGGCTAAGTTAAAGATGTTCAGATTCTCTTTTGGAGTGAGGAGGATGGACAGGATTAGGACTGAGCACATCAAAGGGACAGCACAGGTCAGACGTTTTGGAGACAGTGTTAGAGGCCAGATCGAGATGGTTTGGACATGGACAGAGGGACAGTGAATATATTTGGTAGAAAAATGCTCAAGAGGAGGCAGGAGGATCCAAAGAGGAGATTCATGGTTGTGGTGAGAGAGGATATGCAGATATTTGGTTTGACAGAAAATGCAGAGGACAGTGAAAGATGGAGGAGGACTCCTTGAAAAGCTCGGTAAAGATGAAGACGACACTGTGCCTCTTGTCTCAAATGTCTTGCCATGTAGAACCCAAATAACATTTGACATGAAGTAAATGTATGTTCCAAGTGAAGTAGATGTAATGTGCACGGATTTGTGCGCAGACTTTTACATTGGGGGGGACCAAACAACTTCTCCACAAATGCATGACTCAACACCGGAGAGCCACTTCCTCCTGCCAGGACTCAGCAGTCCACTTACATTTAAAGGAGAAGGGACACTCCTTTGAGGATGAGAATGTATAAGGGAGGATAGATGGTTTGAGAGAGGAGTAAAGGAGGCCATCTATGTCAAGCTGGAACAGCCATCACTTAACAGAGGAGGAGGCCTTAGACATCAACTGTCTGCCACATATAATGCAGCTTTGAAATCACTCCTCAGCAAAGTTAGCCACTATTCACACCTTGGCTCATGTGATACCAGCAACTCACTTGATGCCCAGGGGGAGTGACAACCCAACTGATGGGTGGGTGGATCTGGGACACACAGATTGAGGGTGGGGCATTGTATCCTTTGCCCACTACCTTAAGTGAGAGGGATCCTCCACAAGATTAATATAATGGGGACTCCATACCAGAAATTTAAAACTGAAAAAGCCTCTTGGATGAGAGGTGAAAGGTCTTCAAGGAAGTACAAGAAGTCCAGATGCCTTCAGCTGCAACATCAAGACTACCATGACCTGGATGACGGACTCTCCACCGACATTAAAAAAAGGTTCAGTTTTGAAAGTAGCAAGCTAATTTTGCCGTTTCTTGCAACAGTTCTCTGAGGATAGCTTAAGTGTATCGAAACTTTACTTTGATGTAGACAAGCAGATAACTCACTACATTTTCCAAGCAGCTTGCAAAACACTGAATAAAATGCTGGGGAAAAAGTGTGCAACCAACTGACAAAGTTGATAGAACCATTGTTACTAATGGAAAAGTTAGTCTGGAGCCCCATTTGACCCACTGGGATGTGCAATCCGTTCCAATGGTAATATTCATGAATGTTGGGATTGAGATCATCGAAGTATTCCTTCCATCGCCGAGCTATACTCAGTTGAGGTCAGTAACTCCCCTACCACACTGAAGACCGTGTGGACGGGGTTCCTTCTTGAGCCGCCGAACAATTTGCCAAAATTTGTTTGGCACCGACTGGAAGTCTTGTTCCATGGCATCACCAAACTCCTCCCGTACCCGGGTTTTTGCCTCCATGACCACCCGTGCCGCAGCGCGCTTGACGTGCCGGTAGTGGTCTACTGCCGCGGGAGTCCCAAAAGCCAGCCATGCCTTGTAGGTCTCCTCCTTCGGCTTGACGGCCCCTTTCACCTCTGGTGTCCAGCGGGTTCTGGGGTTCCCGCCACGACTAGCCCCAGCGACCTTGCTACCACAGTTTCGAGCAGCCGACTCGACAATGGCAGCGCAGAACATGGCCCGCTCAGATTCCATGCTCCCCACTACCTCCAGGAAGTGGTTGAAGCTCTGCCGTAGGTGCGAGTTGACCATTTCCACAGGGTCCTCAGTCAGACGTTCCCAGCAGACCCTCACTATTCACTTGGGCCTGCCAGGTCTGTCCGGCATCCTCCCCCGCCACCTGATCCAACTCGCCACCAGGTGGTGATCAGTTGACAGCTCTGCTCCTCTCTCTACCTGAGTGTCCAGCACATACGGTCGCAGATCAGATAATACAACTACAAAGTCAATCATTAACTGTCGACATAGGGTGTCCTGGTGCCAAGTGCACTAATGGACACTGTTATGGCTGAACATGGTGTTATGAACAAACTGTGGCTGGCACAGAAATCCAATAACTAAACACCTCAAGTTCAGATCGGGCAGTCCGTTCCTCCAAATCATACCCCTCCAGGTTTCGCTGTCATTGCACACATGAACGTTAGTCTCCTAGTAGGACAATGGAGTCCCCAGTAGCGGCACTCTCCAGCACCTGTTCCAAGGTAACCAAAAAGGGTGGGTACTCTGAGTGCTGTTTGCAAACCACAGTCAGGACCTGTTCCACAACCCAAAGCTGCAGAGAAGCAACCCTTTCGTTCACTGGGCTAAACTGCAACACATTGGCTGAGAACCGGGGAGCTATTAATAAGTGCACACTTGCTCTCCGCCTCTCACCTGGGACAACTCCAGCAGAGAAAAGACATGAAAACCCCTTTCAAGGAGACTGGTTCCAGAACCAGTAGCTGGTATCTCTCAACCTCCCGCACAAACTTAGGTTCCTTGCTCACAAGAGAGGTAACATTCCATGTTCCAATAGCCAGCTTCAGCAACTGGGGATCGGATCGCCAAGGCCCCAGCCTTTGACTGCCACCCAATCCACAAAGCACCGGACCCCTATGGCTCCTCATGTGGGGGGTGGGGTCACGTGAGTTGCCCACTTTATGCAAACCAATATTTTTCATACTAGAGTTCTTGATTTTGTTGATTTTTCTGATGTCTGGATCTATGGGAAGTTGGAACAAAAGATCGCTCTCTACTACTACACATTTACATTTGACTTAATGAGCACCCCCTTTTTATCTGGAAAACAAATAGTATCTGGCAATCAATATCATATCTTCTATACCAAAAAGTTTTAACCTGGTCTTAGTGACCTCCAGTCAATTAAAGATGACACTTATAGATGGTCGGCCCTGACACTTTAATATACTCAATACTTTGGAGCCCCTAAAAATGGAGGTACTGTTTATAAAATGACTATTGCTAAATGGCAATTTTCATATTTTTGTGAAACCAATTAAAACTGAAAGTCTGCACTTGAAACAAATCTTGTTTCATTTTCAAATCTATTGTGGAGCTGTATAGAGGCAAAATGCTTAAAACGGTGTCAAAGTCTAATACTTTCGGGTCTAACTGTGAATTAATAAAATCTCAAACAAATAATACATCATGCACATTAAATTTCCTTTATTTGAACTCTGCGGAATAATAAAAAAGCATTGAATTACTCACAAAAAAATAATTATACCCAGATGAAGAGGGGTTTATGTATTTCAGACTTTTTACAGTATTTTAAGTGCAAGGTACCCACTGACTTGGGCCAACTAATCTGACTTTGTAATGCGCAGCTAGGATTGGCTAAAGAATACCATCTTTACCTGAAATAATAAATCCATGGCATAATTTTGGTACTATCACAAACCCCAAATATTACTTAACAATACTATTAACAGGTTTTCCTGCTCTGTTGTGAAGCAGATACACATAAGGTTGTGCAATGAGGGCCTCTCTCTGTCATCCTGTCCAATCTGGTGTAATCCCCTTTTATCAGATAGAGGGTGCACTTTAAATAATAAAAGTTGGCAGGGTTTTGGTATTGAAACTGTGCGTCAGATCTTAAAAAATCCCCCCCAAAAATTGCAACCTTTCTTTCAAAATCTGCTTGGTTTCTGGATTCCTCTTTTCTAACATACACACAGCTATCATCTCTTTATAAGTGAGAAATGTAAAGAGAGCGCTGCCACTGCCTAATGTTTGGAGTGGGATCAGCTTCTTAGAGGGAAACCCTTTCAGGAGGTGTATTTTCAAACAATACTGATTCAGTATCTCTTTGACTGCTTCTCAGCGGTCTCAGCAATTTAATCTGAAGATTAGAACTGAGGTCCTCCAAATGTGTGAGGTTTAGGATGATACAGTGTAAAATGTTGGTAAGAGCATATATTACACCTGTCAGATTATATAAAATGGATAACAAGCAGCAAAATGTATGCTGGCATAACAACCATGGTTCTTCACCTGCTTTGGGACTGCCCAACAGTCAAAAAAATGTGATTAGAAGTGATATCTCTGATGTGTTTTCATGTTCATTTCTCAGTCCGTCCCATTTCATACCCACTGCGTTAAAAACCCATATAATTATGCTGGAGCCACTGAAGCAACTGGGGACTGACATTGCATATCAATTAAAAGACCAATTCTTCAAATTTAAGTGTAAACCAGCCCTGCTTCTCTGCCTTGGTTTAAGGAATACTTGGATTGATTGGACATGAAAAATGGGAGCTTGTCTTTTAAAAAACTGTGGAAAGGGTCTAGAGCAGGGGTGTCAAACCAACAGCCCGTGGGCCAGAAGTGGCCTGCCAGGGAATCCAGATGATTGTGAAACGTGTGAATATTGAAAAAACATCCTATTTCACAAATAATTGCACTTCCTATATCTGTCCACTGGGGAGCAGTGTATTGTAATGAAGTTGGAACCCCCTTTTCCCATGCACTGACTACAGTTCAAGCATGTGGAATGTTGCATGTATGATCCAAGTTGGAAAATAGCACTATCTAAAATTTTGGATACAGAGAGTGAGTTTTTAATCTTTGAAATGCACTTTTTTGACTTGTAGTTTTTTGTGCCTCTGTAGACTGTCTGTGACTGTCTGAATGGAGAAACTAGGACATGTTTAAAGTTCTCTAATTTCTTATAAAACAGGCTTCTCAGCCGTTTTGTAGGTTGTTCATTAATTTTAAATATTTTCAATGTGTATTTTTACTTAAAATATACTAAAAGTAAATTAATAATTTGTCAATGATTTATGACTAGTTTCTGGTCGGGCCCTCCTGGACTATAATGAATTTGACACCCCTGGTCTAGAGGGCTTCCAGTCTGGTGACAATCATGTTGAAACCTTGTTGGTGAAGCAACGACCTGCCTGCACCCAATTCCCTCATCATCCTTAAATTTTTTGACTCAAGAGTGCCATGAGATTGACTTTTGATGCTGCAGTGAGCCAGCACAACAGAAACTCAAAAAAAAAAAAAAAAAGACAAAGTCCTCAAAACAAGGATGCAAAGCCAAGCTTTCATCAGCTATGTAAACTTGGAGAGGCTAATGCTATAGCTAACGATAGCCCCAGCCCCAGACCAGATGTAAAGGTCAGTGTAAGTTGTAATTTTATCTTAACTCATTGTTAAGAAAGGAGAGTAATAAAAAGCTAACAGCAATAATATCAGCTATGGAAGTCATATATATATATACTGTATATATATTAAAGCATACGCATATATTTTTGTTACCAAACTAATTTTTTTGAAAAATTGTACAATAGTTGTGCACTTGCAAATGTGCTTGCCATAATTTTTCCTAAACTTCTACCTTCAAAGCCAGTTATTAAATAATTTGCTGCTAAAAACAATAATTGTCAAACACAGAGGCAATTATGTAAAAATATGATAATGAGTAGATATATTTACATAGTATAACAGTTACAACCAGCCCTTTGAGGGGAAACATAATGATGATATGGCCCTGGATAAAAACATGTTTGAAAGACCTTCTCTACTCCACTGCATGAAAGATCTCTCACTTGCAACAGACAATGAAGCCACCAAGAGCTCTATAATGATCATATCAAGAAAGGTAATTGTATGTGCGAAAATGTATGAGAGGAAGGAATTTTGTTATTTATACAGTATTTAAGTAAATATATATATATATATACAATCCCAGAACATATGTAAGAAAGATCCTATGTGTCCACCAGAAGTCAAATAGTGTGGGGGGGATTAATCTTCATTATATTGAGTTTCTCTTGAGTATAGCTGGTTCTTTGGTCTGCTAATTCTCAGTGTTCACTGAGGTTTTTATCACTGTACGCATTAAAGCATTACCTTGGTTGTGTGTCAAAGCTTGTCCCACTGCTGTTCAATGATGATGAGAACTGGCGTACTCTGTCTCCCACCCTAACACCTTCAGGGCCTTTAATATTCAATACAGCCTGGGTAGCAGCTGCTTCCCCTCTTGCTTCAAAGTTCAGGCCTGCATTTTCAGACAGACTCAACAGATGATCTGCAGTGTCTGCATTTTTCTCAAGCTCTGAGTCCATCTTAAAGGAATCAGCCTAATAGATGTGGACAAACAGACCACAATATAGATTATTATAATCTATATGTGTGTACCTATTTATGTTAATGTGTGTTGTGTGTTTTGGTAAGGGGTTCATTATTACTCCAGCAGAATCCTTGTGGATGTTCTGGCTTAATTAACAAGCCACTCCTACTTAAGAATTCCTAAACTCAAATTCTCATGTTGAATCAGTGACAAGCCCATTAAAAATTACCAGAGACCAACAAAATCTTTCAAATGCAGTCTACTCATAGTTTCATTGGTTGCTACATCTATCTGAAAGTGGTTTGTGCATTCTAATGCAAAAACAACAGCATGCCGCATGGAATATTTTTAACCACAATGTTAGAGTATAAGTTATCTTGAAGAAGAGTTGCGTACCGCACAGTACTCCAGCAGCTTAATGATTTCCTCTTCATAAACTGAGTTAATGGCATATTGCTTTTCCAGTTCTGTCCAGTTAACCACTTTACATAGGACTCCCTATGCATGTACGTACACACACACACACACACACACACACACAAAAACATTTTTGATGAAAAAAATTATATTGATTGCAATTAAACCTGTTGGTATGATGAGACCACGGACCCACTTTGGTTTAGGAAATCGGGGTTGGCAAGAATCCGACTGGGCTGTTTGGCAAGTTCCTTAATGCTACCCATCATACTTCGGATGTGAGTGCAATCACTAACAGGAGAGCCATACCAGCTCCGATGTTGCCTTGGTCAATGAATGCCACGCCAGGCGTCGAGGAACCAGGGCAACCTGATGAGAATTGAGCTACTGGAAGAAAACATTCATGGACCAGGACCAAAAACATGAGATTAATGGAATGCTACTACATCAGCAACCCCAGTGAGAGGGGATACATGCAGTGGATGTGGGACTTATGGATGCTTTGAAACCCAACATCCAAGCTAATGAAGGAACAACTTGTGACTCATTGTTCCAGTGTTCGCGATTGACAACTACTATCACAACTACAGATTAAAGAGGAACAACAAGGAGCCAGGATATCAGGTGGGGGTGGGGGCTCCCGGCTCCCGGTGTAGAGCTCCTGGCTCTACACTCCTGTCTGCAATCCGCTAATCACCTGTCCCAGTCTGCTCACCTGCATCATCAATTTATCAGCCTGCAGTATATCTACCCTGGTTCTTCACCCACTCATCGCCAGATCGCTGAATCAACTTAAGTAGTAGCTTACGCTCAGGCCTTGTCTCGAGATTTTTCCTAGTTGGTTGTGTATTAACTGTTGTCTCTCTCTCTCCAGTACTCCTGGACCACTACACGCCTGCCTGCCTGCTTGCTTGCCAGCTCTCCAGCCCACTATCACCTGCTTCCTCCTGCCAGCCCTCGCCCCTCTCCCTCACTCATCTCAGCCTTCCAGTCCTCTGCCTCGGCCTGCTTCATTCCCGCGTCATCCACCTCCATTCACCCCACTTTCCTAGCAATAAAACCTGCTTCATCCATACCCACGTTGGCCTGTGTCTGCGTTTGGGTCCACCTCGCTAAACACAACAATATCAGCCAAGATGAGTAAGCACGATGGTCAATACATGACCAGAGGAGCCAAACACCAGCTATTGGTTGAAAAAGCAGTTGCTAGACACTGCAAGACCAAAAAGACCAACTGCACACTGCCTTTGGAAAACAACTCTAAAAGCCAGTTCAAGACCATTTGCCCAAATCAGCATCAAGGAGATGCCCTATCTGTCCTGCTGTTCCACTCTGGGCTGAACCCCCTCCGCCAGATCATCACAAAGAGTGGCTTAGGATAGTGAAGAGAATGGAACAACTATCAGCCACCTCCTCTACATGGATGACATTAAGCTGTATGCGAAGATTGAGTGAGACATCGACTCAATGATACACATTAACCAGGATCTACAGCAATGACTTCGGAATGTCATTCAGACTAGACAAGTGTAGACTGATTATATCAAAGAGAGGCCAGATGATTACAACCGAAGTGCTTGAACAACCAGAGGGCCAAATACTTGATGTTCAGGACAGCTAAAAATCCCTTGTAGGCAAATAGAAATCATGAAGAGGCTGCAAGGAAGTCAGCCACAGCCAAATACCTATGCAGAGTAAGGAAGGTCCTGAAAAATCAGCTGAATGGTCAGATCAAGATCGGAGCCGTCAATATCTATGTCCTGTCAGTGATCAGATACCTTGCTGGTATAATAACCTAACCAAAAGAGACAGAGACCACAGATATCAAGACAAGGGAGATCCACACCATGCAATGTGGGTTTCACCAAGTCCAGCACCCTGAGGCTGTACACCAAGCAGAAAGAGGGAGGCTGAGGACTAGCGAGCATCAGAGACACTATCCAAAACAAAACAGCAAAAGTCCAGGAATATATCGATAATTGCGAAGAATGATGACCTGCTAAGTGAATGCCTCAGGCAGCAAAAAACCCAGTGAGGAGGAGGAAGAAGAAGAGGGCCCATCGTGGAGGGACAAGCTCCTGCACGGGATGTACCACCGACAGCTAGAGGAAATGATTGACTGAGAAAACATACCACTGGCCGGAGAAGGCTGATCTGAAGGACTGTACAGAAGCACTGATCATGTAACAGGCTTTGATCACAAGATTGATAGAGGTCTACCACACCGGACAGTATCCAAGTTGCAGACAGTGCAACAATGCACCTGAGACAGTACAGCACATTACAGCAGGGTGCAAGATTCAGGTACGGCATGCTTGGAGTGTATTAACCAAGTGGATGGAATAGTATACAGGAAAATCTGTGCCAATCATGGGCAGGATATTCCAGGATCAAAGTGGGCAGCGCCTCCGCAGGTGATTGAGAATGACCAAGCTAAGATGCTGTGGGACTTCGAGATCGAGACCGATAAGAAGGTGGTTACTAATAAACTGGACAACGTGATGGTCAACAAAAAGGAAAAGAAGGTAGTAGTGGTAGGTATCGCAATCCCAAGTGATAGCAAAGTCAAGAAGAAGGAACATAAGAAGCTAGAAAAATACCAAGGGCTGAAAGAGGAGCTGGAAAGGATGTGGGCAGTAAAGGCATCAGTGGTGCCCATGGTAAAAGAGCAATTGGGGCTGTGACCCCCAAACTGGCAGAGTGGCTCCAACTAATGCCAAGAACAACATCTGAGATATCTGCCCAGAAGAGCGCAATCCTAGGAGCTAATATACTGCGCAGGACCCTCAAACTCTCATAACACTTGTAGAGGACGCAAGCTTGAAGAGACACAAGACAAGACGAGTGAGGAATTTTTTATTGTTTTTTTTTTTTTTTTTCATTTAGGTCTAGAAATCTTTGGATAATGAAATTATTATCATTTCACCTCTATACACATGTACAATGGATTTGAAATGACACTTTCAATATGTGATCAAAGTGCAGACTTTCACCTTTAATTTAAGAGGTTTCACAAAAAAGGGCATTTACCATGTAGGAATTACAGACATTTTATACAGTAACTTTATTTTCAGGGCCTCAAAAGTATATGGACAACTGACTTACAAGCAGTTTCATGGCCAGGTGTTGTCTGTTCCCTTGTGACTTTCAGACAAATGAAGCAGATAAAAAAGTCTGGAGCTGATTTCAGGTGTTGAATTGACACTTGAAAACTATCAATATGAAGTACAAGGAGATATCAATGCAAGTTATGAATGCCATCATTGGGCTGAAATAAACAAATAAATCTATCAGAGAGTTAGCCAAATCTTTAGGATTGGTCAAATCAAGGATTTGGGACATTTTATAAGGAAAGAAAGAACTCATGAGCCCAACAACACCAAAAGGCTTGGAAGACCACAGAAAACAACTAAAGTGGCTGATGACAGAATCCTGAATAAAAACTTTCACTACATGGAGACAAGTATACGCTGGACAAGGTAGGCATATCATTGTCCAAGTCTACAATGAAGAGACACCTTCATGGATGTAAATAAAAAGGGTTTACAAAAGGGAGAAAACATCCGTGAGATTCAAGAACAGGAAGGCCAGATTAGACTGTCAGAAAACATCTCATAAAGCCTCCCAAGTTCTGGAATTACATTCTTTGGGTGGATGAAACCAGGATAAACTTGTACCTGAATGATGGGAAGAGAAATGTCTGGAGAAGAAAAGGAACAGTTCATAATCCAAAGCATACCAAATCATGTTTCCAGGATGGTCGAGGCAGTGTTATAGCATGGGCTGCCAATGGAATGGACTCACTAGTGTTTATTGATGATGTGACTGCTTCAGACTTCAGGCAGTTATTGACTGCAAAGTATTTTTATCTAAGTATTCAAAACTATGCTTATATTTACAATTGTGTTAGTTTGTCCAACTACTTTTGAGCTGGCTTTTGAGTTGACCTGAAAACTTCAAGGTTCATAAACATTAAATTACATATTCAAATGAAACCTCTTCAATTAAGGCTGAAAGTCTACACTTTGTTCATATTTCGACTGTTTTATTTCAAATCCATTGTGGTGGTGTAAAGAGGCAAAATGGTAAAAACTGCGTTATTGTCCAAATACCTCTGGAAGTAACTGATATACTGTATGTATATACATAGCATTGGTGTTATGTGTACTCTATCAGGTGTTAAGAAACTAGAGCAACCTGATGAGAAGTCGACAAGTAACAAGGGATCTAACCACACCTGGCCATGAAATTGCTTAACTGTCAATTGTCCAAATACTTTTGAGCCCTGAAAATAGAGGTATTCTGCATAAAATGGCTTTTATTTTTAAATGGCAAATGTCATATTTTTGTGTAACTTTTTACATTAAAGCTGAAACTCTCCCAGTTTGGGGGTCACACACTAAAATGTGTTGTTATGTCAACTCTAGCCCCACTTCCTAACTAGAGAAGATTATTTAAAGTGTGTGCTCTTGCCCTCTCTCCAAACTATCAAAAATCGTAAAAAATTAACACTGACATCATCAATGTTTCCATTTCCTCTCGGCTCAACAGCCAACATACTTGACATAGGACTAATTTACATAGCTCAGCAGTCGTGTATCTTTTACAATACACAATTTGCAGGGAGAAAACACAAGCAGCACTAAAATAAAAAAAAAAAGATTTTGCTCACTTACTTTATGTTTTGAAGCACTGAAATGATACATTAATAATTCTGATTTCATAATTGATCCATGTGAGATGTGTGCAGACTATGTTACCATGGTGAAGACACTAGAGGCAGTGGACCAGGACAAACGGGGAATCAGAGGGATTGGCTTTGTTCAGTTGGTCACTGCCATCTAGACGCAAAGACACACAAAGAACCATGAAAAATAGATTTTGTGCTGTATTGGTGACTCACATATCCTTCCATGGAGATACCAGTCATTCCTAGTGGCTAGTAACCTTCTCTCTCCAGCCAATGAAGAAGCACTGTTGACTCCAGGATCAGGGCCCCTTCCATAACAAACAGGTCTGACACATTCTTTAGACTGGACCACCTAAAATACTCAGAAATAATGTCCATCCTTATTTTAAACTGAATTAATCCCCGTTTTCAAGCAGTAATTCACAAAAACTCTTCAAACACCTTTTTTTTTTTTTTGCCAAGTGGCTCTGTGCAGGTTGTACCTTGACATTTTACGGTTAATGGCCTTACTTTTATTCACTATCTGAAATTACAGTCCCAACCATCTGCTAAATCATCAACCAAATGAATTAAGTCACAAAGGGAGTTAACTTACAGTTGGTCTTTGGGTTTCCAATAGCCATGTTAAAAGGACTGCTAAGGAAAAATGACAAAAATGACACACATAATAAAGCATACTATATAGATAAAGATAACACGATTTAACATCAAAGTATGGCTTTAAAATTAGAGTCAGAATAGATATTCCAGTTCCTTGTATTCGCTAATTGCAGATGAGAATATTCCCATTGATGCCATTAACAAAGTTCAACGAAAGGAATTTTTAAATTACTCTGCAGGGTACAGGGTTTCAATCAATAATATTCTTGTGATATTTTTCAAAACACTCAGAATCACTGAGTTGTTATAGAAGTTTAAACACAATGTTAATAATTCTTCTGCTACTACCAAAGTATAAAAGTAGACAAAGATAGTTTATCAATATAAAGATTGAAGCAGATGTGAAAAGACAGCAGAAGGATATAATACAGGTTCTC